>RPOG01000729.1:0-64335 GCA_008086565.1 Thalassoma bifasciatum | reverse complement strand
CTGTGTGAGTTTGGCCACCAGATGGAGCCAAATGACCATTTTTGCTGTGTGACCTATTTTCAGTGCACAGGGAGGCTTCTTGAAGAAACATGAGAGCAGACAGAGGAATGTGCTGTGGCCATGCAGCTCTCTGCATGTTGTCATTATTCTATTTCAGCTGAACCCTGAAACACATGAGCAGGGGTCTGCAACCTTTAAGGAGCCATTTTTCTTTATTTCACATGGATCAAGGTCATTCCACAGCCACAAAAATCTTCACTATAAAAGCAAGAAAATGTTAAAATTCGACACAGAAGTAAATGTATTTAAAAGTAGAGCCACATGCAGCAAAGAACGGCCCTCGCTCCCATGTGGCTGACTGAGAACGATTGCAGCATGTTCAGACATGCACACAGGTCGACGCTTTTTAAAATTAAAGCCGCAAGCGGCGAGGAGCGGGGAGTCGCTCTCGTGCGGTTGTCCGAGCGCATGCTCGGACAACCGCATGTGAGCGAGGGCCCGTGTATCGCCGCTTCGCCGAAATTAAAGTCAATAAAAAATAAAAAACAACAGATACATCGTATCTGGTTCCCATTAACTGCCTTTTCTCAAAACTTACCCGGTAAATTTTTTTTTTTTGATTTTAACTATGTATATAAACGGTAACAAGTTTGTTAACCTTACACCACATGTGTACGTAAATACGTTTTTCTTTTTCGAGTCAATTATCTACATAGTGTTTTTAAAGTTGAATTAAAAGGACAGTCTCAGAAAAAAGGCATTTGGGGTGACTAATTTGTCTCATAATCAGTGTGTTTCTTTAACATCACGAATAGTTCAAGAAGTATTGGCAATTAAATAAACAGTGTAAGAAGGACAGGCTTATAGATTTGCAGAGGAAACATATTCACAGTTTTGGAGCGGCTGCCCCACATGATACCCAAAAGTGACTAGTACATTACGGTAGTTAGAAAATAGGTTTATTTGCAAACATGAGAGAGAATTGATAACCTCCCAGATATTTCATTGGGTTCCTCAGTTGTCTGTTTCATGAAATATTTTGCCCTTGAGGTGGTTTCGAAATTAAAACCCCAAAATTGTGTTTTCTTGATGATCGCCCCAGATGATAATTCATATGATGAACATATTCAGACAACATTTGATTGTATGAGTGCAAATACTTCATGATATTGTTCGTGAATGCAAAATATGTGAGAAATTTTGCCAAATAGGGCAATGGATATATGTTTAAAGTTTGTTTTAAGTGATTTTAAACAGGTCAGTAGGACATAAAAGTTAGGCATCACGTCATTGACCCCCAATCAGGTTTGAGCCTGCTGGAAAAAATAGTTGATTCTAGGATCATAAGCTTGTGGATCACACACTTATGCAATGATCACTCGGCTCCCATAGACAGTTGTATTTCAATAGGTCGATATCTTCATGTAGATGCAGCTAAGGTCTCACTGACCATCTATACTGTGCCATTGACAAACATGATAAAAATGGAAACGAAATATAAACCAAGGAACAAAAATCTTTTATTAATGTTTACTATTACTCTTTGCTTCAAATTGCCTGTCAGAAGGTACAGCACTGTACTGTCTTTGATAGAGGTAAACAGTATGTCGAATACCAGTGAGGGGTGTTCTCTCCTCTCTTGGTATTTGAGTTCTCAATTAGTATTACCTTCATCAAAGATAAGATCAGAATATGGTTACTTCATTCGGTATCACTCGAGAGACTCATATTTGGTCCGAATCAAATTTTGCCCAAGTCCGTTAAGTTACCTCTGCATGTACCCGCCTCCATAGAGAGGCTGTTGAGTGAAATCCAATGTGGGGTTTCACCTCTGGATCTTAATTCAGCATCATTCTTCATGTATCGCCGAGTTAAAGTTTTTAAATTAGTTGAATCAGTTTCAGTCATGACAGCAATACAAGTCCAACCCAATGAAGTCCAACTTGGGTTGATGCTTGTTAAACTCACACTGCCCATCTGAATTTTGAAGTCCACATTGCCATCATTTTCAGGTAAATCCAGCTTCCATGTGAAACTCTACACCAAATCTGGTGTTTTCTATAAAGAGAAGACTCACCACTTCTGAAGTTCTGGTTGGTTTTGAATGTTCCCAGTCATTTTGCAGTAACATTATCGTCAGTCAAACATCTATGATAAAGTGTTCCTTGCCTGGCATGTAAATGAAAAGGCTGTGGTGATTTTTGGTCAGAGGAGGGGTTATTTTCTCCCTTTGGAGTGTCAGCCAGTTCGCAAGATAGCTTTACTGGCTGGTGCCAGCTGCAGCACTTCAGTGGGCTGAGTGCTCAGAGTGCATGTTGAGAGCCCGGGGGGGCAGCGTCGTGAATATATGATTGGGATGCCTGACGAGTCCCAGCATTTTGAATGATCCAGGTTAGGGACACATTGTGCTGAAAATGTCAAATGGATCCTGTTGAAAGAGCACCGTCCAATCAGTAGATAGACTACAGCTGGTGAAATCGCCTGTCTGACATCAGGCTTTTGTTTATCCATCTTGTGGTTCAACCCTTGCTGAAATGAAGGGACAGCGTATAAGGTACCCAGAAATTACAATTGGGGCATAATCATAACTGTATTTTTCAACTGAGCAGGAAAGTTTTGCTCGCCTGTAAATGCTCTTTATCATTTTCTTGGAAGTCTGTGATGATATCAGGTTAAAGACAGGAATCTCAGACATTTTTGTAGAGTTGTTTTCAGAAGAGGACAGAAGGGAGGAGCAGCAGAGCAGTGGTTTGCGTTCTTTGCGTGTTGGGCACAGCATGGCACGTCCAGGCACCTGTGGATGTTTGCAATAATGTAGCACAAAAATTCATACTAGTCAAGTGCTGTTTGACAGTGTGTAGACACGTAATAACATAAAACAGAGGTTAGAAGTTCACGTGCGCACAAACACAAATTGAAGCTCACTTGAAACCTGGAAGCATCATCTGAAGCCGGTCTGTTTGTGGGGTGTGGTTGCAAAATCCCACACAAGCTCCTTTCAACAGAGGCTATCTGTGGACAAAAGCTTACTTCATACAGTCAGAGGAGTCTGTGTGAAGGCCAGAGAAGTGAAAAATGAGTAAAACTTGGTGGCAGAAGGAAGAGCAGACACACAGATGGTCCAAGGTGTTGTGACGATACTGACCTTTATTTGTCATGTAGGGAGTTGTTTTCACACCCAAAGCAGTGATGTCACTGTTTTGATAGTAGTCACGATCTAGCTGTCCTCATTGGAAGGCGGCCGAGTCGTATTCATGCTTATCTCTGGTCTTTATGCTGTTAGTCCTATAATAAAAATGAAAGGGGATTTCAACAATGCTTTAAAAAGCAGTTTAGTAACTCTTGAGTTAGAAACTTTTTGAAGATATTTGAAAAATGGTCTCCTAACTGTATTATATTTTAATGACACCTGCGCCCCCTATTAAGGACATCTCAAATTGCTCCTCCTGCCACTTTTTTTTTTTTTTTTTTTTTTTGCCTGTTTGCGTGGTGGTCAGAGCTACATATACATTGTAAATGAGTTGTAAATGTTTCTCAACAGTCTCTCGTCATTGACAACAGTGGTTTCAACCAGTTGCACCAGCAAGACTGCCTGGTGCCCTAAGCAATGTACTGACTGAAAGACCGCAGAACAAAACAAGATATGGGACTGAACCAACAGCTGTAGAATAAGTGGTAGCTCCACTCAAATTGCTCATTTCCCTTATTTCTTTGTGTAGCTTTCTCCGCCCCTGCTCAGGCCATGGGGAGGGCATCACTTGTAGTAGACAGGAGAGACAAACACACGGATAGAGAAACTGAGTGGCAAACATGTAGGAGTAGTGACAGCTGAAAATGAGAGTGAGAGGGGGAGAAAGAGGAACAGCTGTATTGAGGATGATTATGACCAGGTCCTCTGTTGGACTGACACTAGATGGCAACGTTTTGCTGCTACAGCTTCTCTCACTGGCCTACCCTCATCTCCTATCTGTTATTGACTCCTTGTTGCCTAACAATAGACCCTCCAGGGTTCAGTGACTGTGTGTATCTGGCTTGGCTGAGGGGTACAGAATGGGGGGGCTGCAGGATGAAGGACTAAAACCTCCATGCCCCCTCTCCTCTGTTCCTGTTCTAAGCAAAGCCCCCACTCTTTGGAGCTGGAGGTGCTGATTCAGGCAGAGGGGGAAATCTTGCTTATCTGTATGGAATTTTATTATTTTCAACTATTTGGATCATGATGGCTCCTGCTCTCCTTCCCTCCCTCTTCCTCCTTTCCACCTTGTCACGCAAACACAGCCTTTCCTCACACAGCCTTGTCTGTCTGTCTGCTACTCCGCTTCCTTCCCTTCCTAGTGCTGCCTCACCCTCGCTTATCATGCCAATTAACATTTTTAACTTGTGCCACTTTTCCTCCTGAACTGTCTGCTTCATTTTTCCTTTGTCATACTAAAATGAAATGTTCATCACATGGAAATATTTCAGCACATATTACATGTAATTCCTACCTGACAATGTCCTCTCACCTGCTAGGTTCTCTTACAGTTGCTTTGGAGCAGTACCTCAAGTTTTGTTCCAGGAAAGTTTATAACTCAGAATGAACATCGGAGTAATGAAAGCAACTTTGTAAATTTGTTGCCCAGCAAAGAGCATCAAATCATTTTTTTGTAATGTTCTAAAACACATAAAAAGTTAAGATAACAAAGGGAAATTAAAAAAAGTGCCATGGTCTTTGTAGGTTTTTTTTTTTAATACCATTTCTTCAGCAGAATTGTTTCAGTTAAAAGAGATATAAATCTAAGAGTCAATGATGAAAGTCAGATGATACTTACGTTGGTTGGTCCTTGACCTTACATTTTATTATGTCTCATGACCTTCAAACATGCGCTATCTGGAAAAAAAACCCTGAAAAGAGTAGATTTTACCTGTTGACAGAGATATATGTGCAGAAACCGCACAAACAGTGCTGTTTTTAAATAAGTCAAAAAAGAGTATTCAAATGACAAAATTATGAGGCTTACATTTTATCACTGTCAACAGTAAAATCATCCTAGACATGGTCAGGGGATAGCTAACGTAATGTAGCAGTTCTTTATCATGCTCTCTCCAAAACAGAATCATGTTCTGTGAGTCTCCTTTCTGTCGATTAAAAGATGTTGTTGACCATAACAACATTGTACAGCTCCTCCCAAATCTTATCTAAAATATAACATGTAGAAGCAGGCGGGCAAGATCATTACCTAACACATCCTATCAAATATTAAACTTCACTAACACATTACATTCCTGTTTAGCTCATATAGTCACAGTCACAATATGAATAAAACATTTATAGAAATATTTTTACTTTGGAATTGGCAGAAGCAACTGAAGTCACAGTTCAAAATGTGAATTTTAGAATCCTCCTGTAATGAGTCATGCTGCCCGACTCTGACTCTTGTGTATTTGTCAGCATTCTAGGCATATAAATCTCTGCCAGAAAGGAATGGGCTGATGCACTCATTAGTGCGAGTACACTTACATGTACATGTGTGTCTGCATGAGCACATAAGCTGTTGGTAAGCTAATAAAAGGAGAAGCTTTTCCTGGCAATCATGCTTTGCTGAAAGGCCCACCATCACCGTATTTGCCTCCTGATTTGGAAAAATTCTCTCTGAAGTAAAATCCTGTGTGTGTGTGTGTGTGTGTGTGTGTGTGTGTGTGTGTGTGTGTGTGTGTGTGTGTGTGTGTGTGTGTGTGTGTGTGTGTGTGCAGTGTGCTTGTATGTGTGCACATGTAGGTTTCATAAGAGCTCAGGAGAGAGAACATGAATTATAGAGAACTCTCGTTCCAGAATTGGTAGGCCAAACCTAAGAGTGTGCGTTTGGAAAAAAAAAAAAAAAATGAATGGCTTCAGTCGAAGCTCTCTGTTATTTCTTCTCACATGTTTGATTTATTTAATACCAAGTCAGTTGAAGCTTCAATGACTTGACAATAAATGTGTCGAAGATGTGTTGCCCTTGGAGAATCAAAATTGATGATACATTTTGAAATGACAAACACCCAAAAACAGAGAAAAACTGAAGTTTGTCTATGAACAACTGAGAAGCTCAGATAATTGTGTCAGAATACAGGTAGATCTGGTCATCTTTGTCCTCTTTTTCCTTTTTCTTTGACTCTTCATCTTTTCCTTCTCTTCTCATTGCCCTTTTCATTGATCCTGACTTTATCTCTCTCCACAGCGTCCTCTCTCATCGCCCTCATTTCCTCCCACATTTCCTCCAGGTTCCCTTTATTTAGATAGCCCTGGACACACACGCACGAATGCACACACACACTTACACACACTTACACACACACTTACACACACACACACACACACAAACATCCAAAACACACACTTCAACCAATACGCATACTCCTACATCGAGAAAAGGGCATGCGCCTAACCTTTCTTGATTACCCCTGACCTGTAATGACACAGCTGAAACTTTGATCAGCCAATCAGCTTGAGGCACCACCCAGGTTCTCAGCAGGTCTGCCACTGGCCTGATAAAGCCCTCTGATAGTCCTCTGCTGGTGCATTTCCTGTTTTGGTGTGTGTCTTCGTTTTTTATTTTCTCCACCAGCTGCTCCCTGCATTCCTAGGAATAAGGGAGGGGGCAGGGGCATTGGCTGGATGTTTATGTTGCATGTGCATGTAGGGGTGAGCGTGTGTTTTTAACCAAGTGTTTGTGTGTGTAATGTGCGAAGGGTGTGTTTGGTAGCCTAGATAGTCAGGTCCAAGGCTGAGGGGGGCAGGGGAAGGTGAAGGGGATGCTTGAAATTGGGGGAAGGGTACGTGAGGGTTGTTTACATGTGTTGGCGAGAGAAATGGGGTACATCGTGGGGGCTGGGGGGATGAATGACATAGATGGAGGGGATAATGATAGTGAACAGCTGTTTATGTGTGTGTAATGGGGGTGCAGGGTTGAGAAAGGTGGGTTTAGGCAGGACTCAGTTTGAAGCTGTAGGGTTTGGTGTTCACCTGAGACCAAAGGTGATGTCGTCGGTTTTTGTTTGTTTGTTTTTTTGTTTTGAATTAATATGAACAGATTTGTCATTCTTTGCATGTGTGTTTTTTGTCTTCCTCCAAGTGTCCATCTGAGCCCCAAAAGATGTGAATGTGTCCATGGGGTAGCTGGGTGTGTATTTAGATACTGATGATCTGTTTCNGTGTGTGTGTGTGTGTGTGTGTGTGTGTGTGTGTGTGTGCAGTGTGCTTGTATGTGTGCACATGTAGGTTTCATAAGAGCTCAGGAGAGAGAACATGAATTATAGAGAACAGAGCAAGGTCTTAACCATCCGGTTTGGATTCTCACACGCAAACCTTTTTTTTTTTTTTTTTGAATGGCTTCAGTCGAAGCTCTCTGTTATTTCTTCTCACATGTTTGATTTATTTAATACCAAGTCAGTTGAAGCTTCAATGACTTGACAATAAATGTGTCGAAGATGTGTTGCCCTTGGAGAATCAAAATTGATGATTCATTTTGAAATGACAAACACCCAAAAACAGAGAAAAACTGAAGTTTGTCTATGAACAACTGAGAAGCTCAGATAATTGTGTCAGAATACAGGTAGATCTGGTCATCTTTGTCCTCTTTTTCCTTTTTCTTTGACTCTTCATCTTTTCCTTCTCTTCTCATTGCCCTTTTCATTGATCCTGACTTTATCTCTCTCCACAGCGTCCTCTCTCATCGCCCTCATTTCCTCCCACATTTCCTCCAGGTTCCCTTTATTTAGATAGCCCTGGACACACACGCACGAATGCACACACACACTTACACACACTTACACACACACTTACACACACACACACACACACACAAACATCCAAAACACACACTTCAACCAATACGCATACTCCTACATGCACGAAAAGGGCATGCGCCTAACCTTTCTTGATTACCCCTGACCTGTAATGACACAGCTGAAACTTTGATCAGCCAATCAGCTTGAGGCACCACCCAGGTTCTCAGCAGGTCTGCCACTGGCCTGATAAAGCCCTCTGATAGTCCTCTGCTGGTGCATTTCCTGTTTTGGTGTGTGTCTTCGTTTTTTATTTTCTCCACCAGCTGCTCCCTGCATTCCTAGGAATAAGGGAGGGGGCAGGGGCATTGGCTGGATGTTTATGTTGCATGTGCATGTAGGGGTGAGCGTGNCCCACATTTCCTCCAGGTTCCCTTTATTTAGATAGCCCTGGACACACACGCACGAATGCACACACACACTTACACACACTTACACACACACTTACACACACACACACACACACAAACATCCAAAACACACACTTCAACCAATACGCATACTCCTACATGCACGAAAAGGGCATGCGCCTAACCTTTCTTGATTACCCCTGACCTGTAATGACACAGCTGAAACTTTGATCAGCCAATCAGCTTGAGGCACCACCCAGGTTCTCAGCAGGTCTGCCACTGGCCTGATAAAGCCCTCTGATAGTCCTCTGCTGGTGCATTTCCTGTTTTGGTGTGTGTCTTCGTTTTTTATTTTCTCCACCAGCTGCTCCCTGCATTCCTAGGAATAAGGGAGGGGGCAGGGGCATTGGCTGGATGTTTATGTTGCATGTGCATGTAGGGGTGAGCGTGTGTTTTTAACCAAGTGTTTGTGTGTGTAATGTGCGAAGGGTGTGTTTGGTAGCCTAGATAGTCAGGTCTAAGGCTGAGGGGGGCAGGGGAAGGTGAAGGGGATGCTTGAAATTGGGGGAAGGGTACGTGAGGGTTGTTTACATGTGTTGGCGAGAGAAATGGGGTACATCGTGGGGGCTGGGGGGATGAATGACATAGATGGAGGGGATAATGATAGTGAACAGCTGTTTATGTGTGTGTAATGGGGGTGCAGGGTTGAGAAAGGTGGGTTTAGGCAGGACTCAGTTTGAAGCTGTAGGGTTTGGTGTTCACCTGAGACCAAAGGTGATGTCGTCGGTTTTTGTTTGTTTGTTTTTTTGTTTTGAATTAATATGAACAGATTTGTCATTCTTTGCATGTGTGTTTTTTGTCTTCCTCCAAGTGTCCATCTGAGCCCCAAAAGATGTGAATGTGTCCATGGGGTAGCTGGGTGTGTATTTAGATACTGATGATCTGTTTCTGAGGGCTCTGTTACCAGGGTCCAGTGTCTCCAGTTGCAGGCAGAGAGTAGACATGTCCAGACATGAAAACTGTCACATGGACATGCTTGGGCGCACACACAAACACTTTACCCCTCACACCCCTTATTTGTCTCTGGGTAGAAGTATGTACCTCTGGACCCCTGTGCCAAAGGGTTTCTCCAATAGACAGAGATACTTGCGGTCAACGTCAGATGGTGGTTAACATCTGCCTCACTTATCTGCTATTGGCTTCATTATTGTTCAAGTTCGATTCATTTTGGACTTCAGTGGCCATGTTGTTTTTTTAATTTTATTGTATTTATAAAATATAGAAAAAAGTATTATTCAAATTATGGTCCTGAAATCTACACTAATCAAACTTTCTCATTGCTAGTCCTCTAAATCTAAAATATGACTTGCACTCATCTGTGGAACTAAATGAAGTTTCATACCAGCATAGCCATTATCAAACAATTTAAGCTATATTGTTTCTACCCAACATTAAAATGAAGATGTTGTCAGAGCCAGGATTTTTCATTGGTGGAGTTATAACATTTGTCCTCTTGAGCTAGAACTTGACATGAGGTTTTGTGCAATGTCAGTACACAGAGTCCATCTTTGTGCAGTATTCATTTCACCCAGATGTTTCACATTTAAATGATGAAATATTTTGAAAACATTCATAATGTAAAAGGTTTACCATTGTTATGGTATTGTACCTTGGGTACTTTTTGATTTAAAAAAAGTACTTTTCTGGATTTCATTGACTCGTACATAGGATAATGTTTTTTAGCTGAAATCTAATGTACTGATTAGGCTAACTAGGAGATAGAACATGCTATATTGGCATGATGTACTTGAGGTATTAGTTTATCGAATGTGCTTTTACTAAATTGAGAGCCAGAGGACCCTAGAACAGACTCTCAATAGGATCATCTCATGCTTGTTGACAATCTGTTCAAGGATTTATTTTCCTAGAAATATTGATGTCTTGGCGGTACACAGTACAGTCTGCAGCAGTAGCAGGGGATGAAGAAACCCTGTGCTTTGGTAAAGAAGTTGAGTTAATGAAAAAAAAAGTAATTTCCACACTGTTCTAGATATTATATTATCTGCATCATAAGAACTATAGTATGTGAATGTAAGGACCATCAATATGTATAACATTCAGACCTGCTGCTCTGCTGCTAGCCAAGGCTGACCAAGTTATTCAGCTGTTGCCGGGATGTGGAGGAGATTTCATTGTAATTGGAGGGAGGGTCGGGGTCATGACCTTGAACAAACCCACAGCAGGATGCTATTGGTTAGTGGTCTGCTCATATCACCACTTATCTGTATTTCTCAGAGGAGGATGATTTCATTCTGCCTTTTCTCTCAGCTGATCTTCTACTGAAGGCTACTGGAGGTCTCATGTCATTTCAAACATTTTGACCCTTTCACATAAACCTTGTTTTACTTTTCCATAACTGACCATTGAGTCAGTCACACCTCATCTTGTCCTTACCTGACTCGTCCTGAGAGTCAACAGTCCAACAGACAACAGTTTGGTTTTATTCGTCTCTTGGTGTAACCCCCCCCCCCATCTCTTCTTCTCTTTTCCTGGAATGGTTTATACCAGGAGGTTTGGGCAGAGGCATAGGGCAGAAAGTTGGGTGCGTCTGTGTGTGAGTGTGTGTATCATGAGATAAAGTGAGAGTGAATGTGTGGCCCACCCAGGGGCCTAGCCACCAAGGCTGTGTACAATCATTGAGCTACAGTTTTTCCCTCTTTTGCTCACTTTCACTGCCTTTTCTGCTCCTCCTGTGATAAAGCAAGATAAGCCTTAAACCTTTCAGTTCAGCAATACTGATTATTAAAAGGTTCTAGTATAAAACATGGTATTGGTAGTTAAGAGTATTTCTTAAGATCAATAGTGAAGGGTATTTCCACCAAAACTGTTTTGACTTATAACCTTGAGCCTTCTGAGCTTCTATGGATGTTTGTACCTCTGTTGCCTCTGTTAACTCAGCTTTCCATCTTTACAGAGGTGGCTGAAACAGAAGAAAGACTCTTCTTAAATTCAGACAACTATAGGTGCTTTACAACCTGGAGTTCCAGAAACAACTGTCCTGTGGCCCATTGTTTTTTGCTTTCTACCAAGAACCAAAATGATGCTGAGCATATGCAAATCAAGCTGAAGGTCATTCAGCAATGATGACACAATAGGCTAGAGAGCTGTAGCCAAGAATATGGACAGGCAGACACTGCTTTATTCAACACTGCTGTTAGCCTGTTAGCATGGAGTATATTTAACCTGGGCTGGTTTTGATGCTGCGTATGCATCTCTCTCAGAAGGCTTATATTGAAAGAAAACATAATATAAACATGTTGGCTAGTATAATGAGCTGGATGGTTAGTTTTTATGCTTTGTTACAACATATTATTAGATGATTGTTTATTGGTTTTATACCAGGGAAATTTGTGCTGCAAAAGAAAAGGAAAACATAAGGATGATTGAAAAAATGTTTAATGAGCATGCAAAATTGATCGAAATTGTATGATAAGAATGATCTACACAATATAAATTCATATTTTTACACAGGGTATCACAGAAACAAACAGCAATCATAGCTTTAACAAAGCAAATAACTTACAGTACTCAAACCAAAGTTTGTGCTGAGATGAGAAAAGTAATTTTGTAAAAATATTTTTGCATGGAATCCTCAATCCCTTTCAACATAAATATGATGAAACAACACTCAAATATTTTTGTGATTAGCTGTTTTGAACAAGAAACTGCCCTGTCTCAATTTAAACAAATAAAACATTCGAGTTTTTTTTTATTTTGTCACTTGTTGGGGACTTTATGGCCTTTATAAGATCTCTTTGGAAGTCGCTCTTGAATACTTGAGTGCACCTAGTTTGATGGGGCTTTGATATTTCCTCTTTTGAAAAAAAAAAAAAAAAAAAAAAAACTTGTCTCCTATAGGAACAGATTTCTTACACGTTTTGCAGGTTTGACCAGGGGGAGATATTTGATTCATTGCAGACTTCTGGTTGTTTATCTTCCAAGTCCAAACTGAGGCTCATTTTATTAAAACAGGATATGCAATTTGATTTCATGACAAGAAACAGTCTGAAAAACATTTCCACAAACATGTTGTCCATTGTTTGGTCATTTTTCGCATGATTTTATGGGCACAAGGAGACCGATGTTGACATAGGACAGCCAGCAGTTACTCATGCTTGGAAAGCCTTGCATAACAAATTAACCAAGAGCAAACCACAGCCTGCACTGCAGTCAGCTATTTCTTGTTATCTGGTATGAAGACCGGAGATGCTAAATCATGGCAAGTGGCGCTGACACACCCACAGTTCTTAGTTACCTAAGGAAATGCAATCAAATTTGTTCCAGCTCCTTGACTGCCAGCGTTTGTAATCTCGTATGATGACAGGTTGCTAGTGTTCTGTCCAATAAATAAGATACTCATGAGTCCATCTGACTTTGATTTAAGAACCTTGGTTCACTTGTTATTGGCCAGTGTGAACTTAAATGAACCAACAAAAAACATGCAACAAAATTTAATGAGACCAAAGAAAACAGGCCTGAAAAGGTGTGATCACACCTTAAACAATTTATTGTCAGGATTAAGAGAACAGTTTGTAGAGTACAGTACTTTCTCTTTTAAATAAATGATCTGCTTTCAGGTGAAGCCTGTTACCTCCTCCCGCAAGTCAAGTAGACTGAAATTTTGAATTTTGGTCATTGTGTAACTTGTGCTTTTTAGGCTAAACTTTTTTTTCAATTAATGAAATCATTCCCCCCAAATCTACCCGATACAGGGGTGTCATGGCTAATAGCCAGCTAACCTCTAAAGTTCACATGTCCTAAATTGCACATCATCCCTTTAAGATCCAGTGGCCACATGTATAGATGTTACATTTCTGCCTCTCAGACCCATGATACTCAATTTTTTAAAACTTTGGCCTTTTAGCCACATGAAGGGAGCCTTCCCACGTCATCTTTTGGTGTTCTATATTACACCCATTTTAGTGAAAAAAAAACAGAGTAGTTATGAACAATAAGACCTACGACTAAAAACCAATAGCTAGCTAACATCTCTTAAAACATATCTTCCTTTGAAAAGACCAACTTTAATTGCTATTAGGTCTTACTTTTCCTGCAAAAAAATGTACATCAGGTAAAGGCATGGATTTCAAGAGGTCAATGCTGATTTGTCCTGTATAACTTGTCAGAGCACGCAGCACAGCTCCTAGTTTATGCTCATGTAATATCATCCACTGGCGACTGCAGCACCTCACAGGCTGGCCTCCATTCATGCACACTTAAACCTCTTCAGATGATCAAGAATGCTGCACTGTCTCTCATCTTTAGCCAACCCAAACCTGAACATCCCTCCACTGTTCATTTCTCACCTCAGGCCCCTTGATGCTGCTATCATCGAATTCAAATTCCTACTGCCTGCTTAAAACCACAACTAAAACGGCGCCTGCTTACCTGGAATCCAGGGCTATAACCCCCCCAATCCACCATGCCCTGCCAATGACAGGTGCCTGGTTCTCTCATATAAACAAGGGCCAGAGTCATAAGCCAGATTCTTCTCTTCTATTGTCCCCTGGTGGTGGAATAAATTACCAAACCCCATTTTACCTGTAGAGTTCATTTCAACCTTTTAAGTTAAAGTTTAAAAACCCAGCTCTGTGAAACACCCATGCAAGCCAGACCCTTCTCTGTTAACCCCAGTATTGGAATGAGTCACCACATTTGATCCAAAAAGTCCTTTTCTACATTTGAGAAAGTGACATACCCAGCTCTTGAGTGAACACCTCCACTCTCAATGATATTGATGCTTGTGATGATGATGACTGTGGCATATTGTGAGGAAAATATCAAGGTTAATTAGGTGTCTTTTACGCTGCATCGTAGCTCCTGTGTCTGAATGGCATTTACCAGTGCTACTCCCCCAATGTCTGGATCAATGCCTGGGTAGTTTCAAATGTACATCTCTTCCTAGAATCCCATGACTGCTAAATAATATTTAAGCAAATTGTAAGATTGTAGGAAGGGTTCACACACACACATACACACACACACACACACACACACACACACACACACACAAATCCCACACAGCAGGGGGTTGCCCTCAGATCTAATTCTGGTAACCTCATCTCTCTGGTCTGTCCCTCTTGAGTCTGCCAGGCTCTGCCAACGTGTGGTCAAAAAAGATTCAACCATGATGTGAACACCTCTCTGTCTCTTACTCATTACCCCCTTCCCAAAACACAGACACACTTCCACTCCACCAGTATGCTGAATGTCTCCATGCAAAGTACCCCACCACATTGCCACCACAGATGCACAAGCCGCAGCCGTTGGAGATTTCACCCACCGCATCGTCAACACCTCAGTTTCAGTGTAGTGCCCAGATTTGTCCATATTCTAATAACAGCTGCCAACATCTGCTTTAATTTTGTCTGCTGTTTTTAGTGAATGGCTATGTCTCTTGATGGCTTTTGGATCAATCCAAAGAGGGACATGTAGTTTGTCCTGCAATGAATGACTCAGTTTCTCATTTTCAAACCACTTAAAGCCTTTTCAGTCCCTGTGACCCCATTGAAAGCACCCCTGTCCTTTAATTCGGTCAAGTGTGGTCATCCAAAAAGTCAGAGTACTTGGCCTCCAACCCTCAGTCACATCTTATTTAGCTCCACAATAACTCAAGGTGCTTGAGGTCTTGAGCAAACACAAGAGGGAGACTGATCTTGGGTCATAAAAGAGCAGTTTCTGGTGGATTCAATTCTTAGTATGTCTAGATTATTCAAATGGAAGAAACCGTTTGACCTCGAATAGTTTTACAGCTGTTCAACAGTCCTCATAGTAATAAAACTTTTCTCCAAACTTCTTTATTCCAGAGGACATAAAACCTGATTCTGTTCATTGAGGATATTAAAAATTAAAGCGAGAATAACTGCAATAGGGTTGAGCAACCAGCTTTGGAGAGTCCTCTTTTTATTTTCAGATTTGTAGAGTAGTTTTTATTGTGCTTACATAGTTAGTTAAACTCTAATCTATTTCTCAGCTGTCACTTAGAAATCCATGGGACATGTAGCTTTTAGGCTGGTCCTGGTCCAGTCCGGTCCAGTCTCGTCCCCCGTATGTTTTTACTCTCCAAGCAGCAGGTTGAATCAGCCTTTTGTGTCCTCAGCTGCTGACTGTGCCATAATGTTCTATTCAGCTCCAGGTCGGAAAAGCACTGTGCAATGGCACCTTCCTGTTTTCATCAAAGACATTTTAACACATCAAGCCAGAACAACTATGGCTTTCATATTTCATACTTGAATCTAAGCTTATGAATAATAAAAGAGTCACCCCTTCACATTTTCCCAGTATTGATTTCACATGCATTCCACGGCTGCTGGACACACATTTGCCCATTCTTTTAACATTTCTCTTTTTTTCCCCTCCTCCTCTTAACGGGAAATTATTACACACACAAACACACTAGAACTTGTCCCCCCTTGGCTGTTTTTAAGTTGTGCTCAGTTTGTCACAGATCAGAAGCAAAGGTCAATCAGATAGAAAACAGTTGTCCTTTGTGTGCCTCTTTCCATCTCTCGCTTGGTCGTCTCTCTTTTCACTCTTTTCTTTCCCTCCTTCCCTCTGGGGCTCCAAACAGGATTATTACAGGATCACGCACACATTCACAAAGTCAGGTTGGACTGAGGAACTTTCACCAAAGCACATTTTTAACTTAAAAGCTTAAACTGATTGTTAACAAGCAGCAAAAGACAATAAAAAATAAAACTGCTCTTGAAAAAATACTGGGGGCTGATTGTTGTCTCTAATTTGACAGCTGTCCACAATCAACCAGTGAAAGTCTGACAGTTGCACACAAATGTGACACAAGCCATACTGACCCTAAATACACACTTCCTGGAAGAGAACAAGACAGTAAATCAGAGCTTAATAAGGAAACATACACATACACACTGAGGAGGAAAGTGAGACGAGCTGGTAGAGAGTCAATGACAACATTAGCCCCCCTCCCTTTCTCCTATTTTCCCCATTGAGAGGGAAAGTCTGGATGTAATGGGTTGTTCATGTGCGTAAGAGGAGTATGTTTACATCAGTAGCAGTGTGGGGCCTCGTCTCTATATTCCTGGATGGCATCTTGATCCAATTGGGACCTTGATGATGATGATGGCAGAGTGAGGGAAAATATCCTCGCCTAGGAAGCAAAGGAGGTAATAGAAAGGAAACCAAAGGAGGCAAATAATGCCTGACTGTCTTTCTCCACATTTGTTCTTTTTGGCCAGACCTTGCTCTTCTTCATAAATCACTCAGTATGCAGTCTTATACACATCAGACAGACGTGAAGGAAAGATCCTCTTGGCTCGGAGCACATGAAGACTGAGGGGACACGGGCTCAGCCTGCACTGTGGTGTGATATATATATTTCAAACAAAAATAAGAATGCTCTCTGCCAGCACTTTCTCTCACTGCGGAAATGTGTCCAGCAGACGTTTGACACACGCTCGAGCACACACACAGGGCGTGGCCTTCTGCCAACAATAAGACTTGCTTAACGAGTCTCAGTGCTTTGTTGCTTTCACTCTCAAAGCTTTGTTGTTTTTGTGAATCGCACTCTTTGAGGCCGGTATTAATCTTCGCCATGTGTATACACAAGGTGTCCAGCATTGTGCAGTATAACTGAGAATTGTCATGCGACAGCATGTGGTTCAAGTCGGGTGAAGTCTAGTTTGGCTCGCTGCTTCATTGTTCGTCCAGTTGCCAGACCTGGTGTTTATAGCCCTGTGGTCGACCCCATCTTCAGTCAACACCTCTTTCCTCTTGCCTTCCCCGGTTACTTCCTCACATCATTTGACCCCATCTCTTCTCTTTTCTGCTTTTCAAAGTCCTGCAGCAAACTTCCCTTGGCCTGGTCCAGTGTTTGTGTTTGGAGTCTGTGTTCCTCGATGGCAGTGTGTGTGTGTGTGTGTGTGTGTGTGTGTGTGTGTGTGTGTGTGTGTGTGTGTGTGTGTGTGTGTATGTGTGTTTGTTTGTGTTTGTTTGTGTGTGCATGGAGAGACACTGAAGGTCTTGGCAGGACCGTTGGTTTCCAGGTGCTTCTCTGCTGTTTGGCAGCTCTCTCTCTGTGTCTGACTAAGCTTGGTCTTCCTCAGGGGGTCTGCTCTCTGGTTCCTCTCCTCTTGTATCACTACGCACTCGAAAAACCTCCCATAGTGTGCAGTACAGGCGTTGCTGCAAGACAAGAACACAAGAACAGGGTTGCTCTCCTTTTGATTGAAGGTTGTGCATGTTTTGTTCCAGCTGCTTCTCAAGGCTGATATCATGGAGTTTAGATCCAGAGCTTTTAAGAAATATCATTGAAATAGCCAATGCAGTTATAGATGTTTTAGGTGTCGTTACATTACTTAACATCCCTAGATGGTCAGTGTTCAGATACCAGTTTAAAATGTAGATCACATAAGACCTGATGACGGTTATCTGGATGCCCTGACCTATTGATTCTGTAAGCAAAGACCAAATCAGTCTTTCAGACAAAGCATCTTTGCAATGAGATGCAATGAGAAATAACTTCCGCCTTGAAATGCTCCATTTGGAGGAGATAAAGGATGGCGTCTTGGTAGAGTGCTCAGGAGGACGAATTGTCTATGATTGTCACTTATTATCAGATTTGATTTTTCCAGATTTATCAAGGATTCTGTTCTTTATGACCTGAAAAGTTGAACCATTGCTCTTAAGCATCCATTTAATTGATGTTTGGCTCTGACTCTTTTGGGGCGATTTGGCTGAGCTGAAAGTTCTCCAAAGTTATGTATTGTTGGTTAGTCAACTCACACTCGGCTGAGATTACACTGACATTTTGAAGGGAGCCGTGTGTTGCTGTATTGTGGTCACAAAGAAAGCTGCCAGCTATGACTTTGCTAAGGTCATTACTTCAGTTCTCATAAATAATTCTGGACCAAATTTTCCTGATTTTACACTGACAACAATACAGGGTTTGCCTTTTTCCGCTGAACGGTTTTGAAGCCAAAAGAACCCCCTGACTGGAGCCAAAATTGGCCGCCATTGTGCAGCCAGAGTCTTTGCAGTAGAGAATTTGGGTGGAGCCAGGTAAAAAAAAAAAAGAAATGAAATTATTTATTTCTCTTTCTTTCGAAGGTCTAATCTTTTTATGGCTATGTTCCCCGAAGTTTCTTATATTGCCAATAAAACTTACTCGGCAGCTGTCAATCATTGTAAAACGAAACTTATAACCCATTTTTTAACTTCTTATAACTAATAAAAAACCAGCTTCTCAGAAAAAGAGGACTTGAACACAATGCAGCCAAATAGCATCTTCATACCACTGCAGTGTAAGGATGTGGGAAAAATTCCTACAAGGTGTAATAATTCTTTAAAGTTTTACTACTTCTTATCTGGAATGCATGGGGAGGCAAGGTTTATGGCGTATACTACAGCCAGTCACCAGGGGTCACAGTGTTTGTGAAAACCTCGGTTAGAGCTGACTGTCATAGCATCCACTGATTATACAGTCTCTGGTACATAGATGTGTTCAGGGTTGAACCTTGATGATGCGTGTGGAATTTGAGGCAGATTGAACCTTATGTAATCAATTCAATAAAAAAGTCTATAGATGAACTGCAGCTGTGGCTCTAAAGGTGCAAGTGTTTTGGACTCGACTCAACATAGTGTACATGAGAGTTGTTTAGCACACACTAGTGTACGCATGTTGAATGTGGTGTAAAACCGAAAAAAAATTGGTAGATCAAGTTTGTTACGTACCCTTTGAATTGTTACAACCCAATAATTAAATCAAATCCTTGAACTTCCTGTTTGGATTTCACAATGTCAATAAGAGACTTTTTGTGGTTCTTGGCATGATAGTTATGCACAAAAAAATTCAGACATGAAACTTAAAGTAGCTGGAGGCGCTTTGACAGATGGCTGAATTTTGTGGCATGTTTCGTTACCACTTTAAGTACATTTAAGGCATGCCATTTTGGGTTGAAGAAGCTGAAATAATAATGATCTGCATTCCAAGAGGTTTTTGCTGCTACTGAAACTTGGTAAACACCAATGTGGGGCTCACCCTTAGTGCTGGGAACCAATCATGACTGTATTCTTTAGAGAAAAGTTGACTTTGATTTTGAAATCTTG
Organism: Thalassoma bifasciatum; assembly: GCA_008086565.1. NCBI lineage: Eukaryota > Metazoa > Chordata > Actinopteri > Labriformes > Labridae > Thalassoma > Thalassoma bifasciatum. The sequence goes on along the minus strand of RPOG01000729.1, from coordinate 45,043 downwards.
AATTTTCTGGTAAGACTTTGTCCAGTCACCATTTTCATGCCCTCAAGTCAACCACAATCCATTTTCCTTTGTCCTACATTAATGATTATGCACCAACATGCACAGAAAATCACACATTTAATATTCCCATAACAAAACATTCAGTCACAACACTAACTTTGACTAATGCTTGAGGTTGTCTCAGCTGCTCCACCCTCAATTCTCAATCTCTGACAAAGTAATTTTTTGTGTTGTCTCCTCCTTTGGGAATTAAACCATGCTATGTTGTAATTATATGCATGTTTCTCTTGGTATTTTGGGGGTTGGAGACAAAGTAACGTTCACATCAGGGCCAGACCATTCCTTTACGCCTACATGCTGACCCCAAACAAAATATTTTACATATTTAAACAAAGTAGTTGATTGAAAATTGTGTTCATGAAAACAATTCATTTAAATGTGTCTGTGGAATAGTTCAGATGATGATATTTGACTTCTTATTTCTGTAAGGTAAAGCTGTTGTTATAGGTTCACTGTGATATCTGTCAGTGATCAACAAGGGGACATTTGTGAGGGTTAATAACGATCTTTATTTAAAAAAATGCTTTTTTTGAAAGGGGGTTACAAAGTTCTTTACAAAAAGAAAGAAATAAAAATCAGTAGAAAAGGAATGTGAGAAACACAATGACTTAAGAATCTACAGAAATAATAATATTAAAAAGGATAGTAGAAAAATGCAGTCCTCTGCAGCAATGGTTCCCAAGTTTTTTGGGCTGTTACCCCATTTTAACATACATTTACGGGGACCCCAGAGACTTTTTCTACTAAAATGAGTTTTTTGTTTACTTTTCTTTTTCAACTGTTGTAAATACAGAGTAGCCAGGATAAGTGCACAAATACAAAATACTACGGTGCTCACCAATAAAATGCTAAAATACTAAAATATAAAATGCTCAAAATACTAAGATACTACATAATAAAACACTTAAAAATACTAAATGCTAATTAGTTACTAAATTATAGAATACAGTTGTTCTGTGTGCTGTGTTTTAGTTTTAAAAAGAATTAGAATTTCTAGAGAAAGTGTTTCTATCAGTTATTTTTGAATCAATTGCCAGACATTTCAGGGGACCCCATTAGGATTCCAGGTGACCCCATGTGGGGTTACAACCCAGAGTTTGAGAAACACTGTCCTACAAGAGAAATCAAGCATACAGGCTAAAACCCACCAGCAGATAACAGGAAATAAAATATCATGAAAAGAAGAACAAAAAACAAGATCAGAAATATCAAACCCTGCCTGTGATACTGCCTAAAGACTAATAAAAGTAATATCTCCAGTAAAAGCACAGCTATTTATGTGTTTTTAAAATATGATCATCCATTTGTAGAAAACGGGCTGTGATGTAAAGCACACATCAGAGGAGTTTGATCATCACTTAACACCATTGGTTTGAAGCTGAGTCATTTAAGGACAGCACTTATTTGGCTCAAGATTGATAACACTGAATTCTTGTTGCCAGGTGTCCTTGGGAGAGGCTGAGAGGGATAGGCTATGGATATGTGTGCATGCCTGCACCCACTGACCTGTTATGTTTTTGTGTGGGCGTGCAAGTGCGCGAGCATGTGTGTGTGTGCGTGTGTGTGCGCATACAGTACTGTACAGTACTTCACGGTGGCCTGACACAGACTACAGTTAGACCAGTGATGCATTAGCCATGTCCAGAGATGGGTTGTATGGAATAAATAATGGATACCATCCTTCCCCTCTGAATAAATCAAGACCAGTGAAATGTAGAGAGCAGTGAGATTAAATGTGGGACAGAGTTGGAGATAGTGAATGCTTGTGAGAAAAGGAGAGTTTGTGTAGCTGTAAGAGCACTATAGAGGATGATGTCCTGAATTTTAAGTTGTCTTACTACTGGTGCCAGTAAAGAACTAGAAATTGTTAAAGGAAAATGCAGTTTGAGGTAATTCTTGTTACTAAAATGTGATTCAGAAAATAATATTTAGATAAATGTATTCCATTTGATTTCAGATAAAAATACTATTCCTTCTTCATTTTGCGCTTTTTCTCCTTTTTCATCCCAGGCTCAGGGCCAGACCTTCACCTTCCCTGACATCTTCCCAGAAAAAGAGCAAACAAAGACGGAGGGCTCCATGGAAGAGGTACAGGAGAAGTTCATGGAGGACGAGAAGCAGAGGCAGAAACTGGACCCCAGGAGGGGAGGGGTCACAGAATGGTTCGGACTGTGAGACAGCCCACTGACCGAGAACTCTGCACTCAGTGTGTAAGCAGCGGGCGTTTCATTGGGAGAAACGTGTATTGATTTACAGCACGATAGTTGTGATGTCAGTTCTATTTGTGTGAGAAAGGCTCACACATCGTGAAGTAAAGAAGAATAAGCATGTGTGTGGGAGACTGGAGACATGTGTTTGGTGAGTGTGTGTTGAGTTTGCGAGGATTCAATCCAAAAATCCAAGCCAGAACAGAATCACAGGAGGAGGAGAGTGGATCAGTTCCATTTTTTATGAAACCAGCCCAGCGTACAGAATCTCCATCACCTCAGATGACCTTCTCTCCTTCTTCCTCCCACTCTTCTTCTTCCATCTCCTCCTTCTTTTACTCCTCTTCTTTGTCTCTCCTTGGTCCTCAGGACTTTCCTTTTTCCCATTCTTTCCCTCTCCCTCTTCTACACTCCTCGTCCTCTGCCATGCTGAGTAGTGGTATACTGTGGTATCTCTAGTTGCCTCCACTCTGCCAGCTGGATCCCTCTACCTGGATAACCCACATCCTTTCTTTTTTATGAGTTTGCCTCGGATTAATTGACCACTTTAAGTAAACAACAATTGAGATGTTGTGTCAGCAAAGCAATGATATGGAATTTGCAGGAGTGTTTTATTATTTCGCGGTAACACTTCTTGCCATAACTCTGAGAGATCGGTGTGTGCGTGTTCGCCTTTGGATCTGTCTTAATTGTAAATGCTGTTGGAGGAAAACTGAATAAATGCTCACTTATCCAAACACTTCTCTCCTTACTTTTCTTGTGTTCTTCCTGCCTCATCTCTCCCAAGGCTGCTGTGCTCAACAACTGGCACTTCAAGATGCTGTCCGCCACACAAGCTGCCCTTTGCATGTGCCAGCGTGGTCTGGTAGCTGTTTTGACAAAGTAATGATCTGTGTTTGAATCAGCCCACTGCAGGTCTGAGCTCTCTTACGGTAATCGGGCCCATAAGAGGGAGGGACCTCTCCTGGACTTGTTCAGACCCTCCATTACGCTGAGAGGCCCAAGGTTACAGTAAGTGTCCCTCAGCCGTGACCACTAATGCTGGCCGACTATACAAAGGTCCAGTCCCTGACCTCACACGGCCAACTCAGCTATCGCCAGGGAGAATGTCAATATTGATCCTGTTGGCCTATTGTCTGCTGCCTGGAACCACTCACCCCCTGTGTTGCTATAAAGAAATCTGATTTGGAACAAAAAAAACCAAAAACACTTCTACTTCTTTTCTGTCAACCTCACTCTCACTTTTATTTTTTTCGTTCTTTTTTTTTTTTTCATCCCCTTGTCTCTGCTGCCCAGTCCAAAGAAACAGCTGCCTAACTAACTGAGAGGGAGAGCGAATTCCTGTTCTTGCTCTGCTCTTGGCCTGACTGGACCCCACATGAAAGTTGGGAAATCAAATTGTGGTGTTTGCCAAGAAAAAAAAATCCATCCCTTCTCTCCTGCTGCTCTTTGTCACGGGGATACCCTGTGCCTTCTCAAGCCTGACACATACACATGTCATTGGTACAAGCTGTACCCAACCCCTAAATCATCTGGCATTAGGGTGCTGACATATGACTCTGTTTAGTGACTGCTGACAGTATGGTTATGTTGTGTTTTTGAAATTTTGAGCGCTGCTAATCAAAGTCAGGAACATGACAAAGTTTTATAGAGCACCAAAAAAACAAACACTTTGTTAATGAGCTCATCTCCTGCTCACACAGATGAACGTCTATTAGTCATTTTAGCTCTTTATAAGAAACACATAAACAGAAAGCACTCATTAGCTGATAACTAGAAAACAAGAAATCATTCTTGGGCAGAAGGAGTTGAACAATAAATGATCTCATAGCATCGAGGCCCACAATGTAACACGATAATGTGTCGACAGACTGCTTTCTCAGTGATTCACACGCTCTGGTAAGTTGTTTCCTCAAATAATTTCTATACAAATGAGACAAAAAAACAGAATGATGGATTAAATTTAACTTATTATGATAACTTGTGATGACAAGATAATTGGGGATATTATTTTAATCCATAAATTTTAATTGAGCTCATGAAGGATAGACCTTTTTGAGTGAAAACATCTGCAAGGAGACTTGCCAAAATTGCGTAATTTTTGGGCATGAATGAAACAGATGATTGTTTTTCTTTTCAGAAAAGAACACGGCCTAACCTTCTCCGCCAGAATAAACACCATTTATGTAGTTTTGAAACACATTCTTTCAGAATTGGCTGAGCTGAAGAGTAAATATGTTAATAAATGAAAAAAAAAAGTTAATACAGAACAGTCTGTAGTCATTTTGGTCCCCAGTTCTGTAAAAACCACCAGGAGTCTTGTATTTCAGATGATCACCCAGAGCTGGTACAACGTTGAAGGCGATCACATTCAGTTTTAATAATACTATAGTCCACACCTGATCATTTGGAAAAAAAAAAATATATATATATATATCCACACTGGGTAAATCTGTTGAAAAAATGTGCTTCTAAGCATGCCAGACCAGTAGGTGGCAATGTTTTTCAGACATGAAACATGTGCCAGCCAATCAGAGTGAATCTGTGTCTTCCTGACATATCTGCCAGATTCAAACATGGCGCAGGGATCTTCTGTTTGGATCTATAAAGAGGTTTACTCTTCAACATAAGTGGTAAGATGCACTTAACAAATTAAACAAGCAAGAAGTGTTTGCATCAATATTAAAACTAGAACGCCTATAGCATTAATGCACCCCATAATGTCCCATGCATGTGACGTCAGTGGCTTTTTTGTGGCAAGGTGTGACATATGAGATCACTGTTTCTGGTGTATCCTCTTTAGACCCCAGCATTTGGTTGCCGTGCATTTTTTATTTCTCCTTGCTTTTTAGGATCAGTAAGACGTAACAAGTTTAAAAACTAAACTTGAACATTGCACAGGAAGTTAATTTTTTAGTGTTATTAGATAGCTTCTAGTTTTTAGTGATAAGTGTTTTGTTCGAAACTGCACTTTTTTCACTGAAATGAGTGTAAAATTGTAGTATCACCAAAAAAATGGTGTGAGAAGTGTCTCTTAATGTGGCCAAAAGATCTAAGTTTTAAAAAAGTTGAAGTTTCATGGGTCTGAGAGGCAGAAATGTAATGTTCACATATGTGGGCGCCAGGTCTTAAGAGATAGTCTTACACAAAACCATGAAACCAGAGTTTTACAAAATCTTCACTTTGGCTAGAGTTTTCAGAACGATCGTTTTTACCGATGTAAAAGCGTGGTTTCATGTGGATGACAGGTTTAAATGCATAAAAATACATTCAGTTTCACAGATACCTGGCTATGTGTGGACATGGCCTCAATTAAAAGTACTCTGCAAGCCAGGGTCCAGAAACCCCAGCTCACTTCAAAACATCAGCAGGAAGCTTCTTAATTACGAGGTGTGCAGTAGCCTGATGTTGGTTTAAGTGTTGTGCCATGAGGAGAGCTCTGGAGAGAAACTTTGCTCAAAATGAAAAAGCATCAAAGACTGAAAAGAATTGTTTCATCTAATTAAAAAATTCAACTGATGAACCTTGAAAGCTTCTGAAAATGCTATATTGATAAATATGATTCTGTTGATGGTTAGTGGGGGTAACAGGAGAAATGCTCAGGGACTTTTTATGGAAATGCCATCTTTGTGCAGAGAGAGGTGCAGTTCAGGTCTAAACTGACATTCCTCGACTAGGACACACTGGTGAAGGTCCCCTTAAACAATCTTAACAAGTGTTTTGAATTACAACATACACTTTTGTGATATCAGGGCTAAAGCTTATACTGAGAAGCTACACTGTGTTTACAGTTACCTGGAAGTCCCTGTGAGGGCAGACCAGGCCAGTCTCTCCGAACAGCCCAGAAGGTCAGCTCACAGTCCCCCTGCAGAGTACTCACACCTAAAATCTCAAAGCTAAGTGCAACCTCTCCAGTGCTTCTAAAAATTTTCCCTTGTCCAGCCTTTTTTCTCTTCTAATTTTCTTTTCTTCGGCAAAACTCGTCTGCACTGTAAATATTCAGCACCAACTCCTACGCTGTAAAAAATAATGACTGCTAAATACCTTCAAAGACTTTTTTATGTGCCTTAGCAACGTACTGTACACTCCTCCTCTCCTCCATTTTCTCCCCCTTCCTCTCCTTTCTCTCCAGTAAAAAGCTGCATGCACAGCTTTTCTCCCCCTTGTCCAGCCCTGTCCATGCAGCTGGCAGCCATTTTCCTGTTTTTTAACACTGTGTTCTCCTAATCTGTCAGAGGATGTTGGCTGTCTGGAGTGTTAAGCAACAGCAGGACAGAGTAACGAAGAATAGGTATGTGGTGGAATGAAAAAATCCAGCTTATCATATTTCACTTGAACTCGGGATGACTGCAGGCAGCTACAGATTTATAGGGATCTGTGAGTCCTGAACAAGATGCATTGCATATTGTAATGCACTACACATCATGTAAGTGCAGGGAGGGAACTCGAGCATGTGCGTGCAAGACCCAGAGATAGCCCAGGAAGGATGGAGTGAGAGAGTGGATGGAGGTGAGGGAAAAAACTGAGGATGGAGAAGTGAGAGTGAAGAAGAGATGACATCACTGAGAAAATGCTGAGCTGGAATCGAGGGCTACTGCATGAAATCGGTCCACTTCAACAGTGCACCAATCCCTGTCTCTCTCTTCCTTCGCTTTCTCTCATGATATGTACAGTGCAGGTCGTGTTCCCATCCCTACACAGCCAGTTAATGGAAGGGAGGTTGAATATTTTAAACAGCCCTTCGCTCTCCCCCTTCTTCTATCCTTACTTCTTCCTCCCTCCTTTTTTTTCTCGTCCGGTTGTGCATTAGTCAAGTGCACACATGACCCTGTTTCTGCTACTGCAGTCAAGGCTTGGAATCTGCATGACATCATGCTGTATTTTTGGGATTAGTGGAATAAGTGGTGGAATAGTGAGTGTCCTCCCTGACTCTTTTAGCCTCCCTGGGGGACACATCTCTTCTCTAGCTGTAGTAACTACCTATTTCATGGGAATCCTTTGCAAACAGATGCTCTACTGTAATGTACAAATGCAAAGGTATTCATACTGAGCATCTCACAAGTTACCCTGTTTGTTGGGTAGCATTGTACTCTTTTTCATCATGATGATAACATTTTCTGGTCCTGTGAGGAAAAAATAACTTGAGTGTATGAAGGACAGAAGAAAAAGGTTCCTACTGTTGGATTCTGCTTCTACCCTACATTCATGTACAGTAGATCACTGTTAACTTTTTTTTTTTAATTCTGCACATTAATATAGTTACACAACTCCTACCAGCCTCTTGGGCACTCACTCTCACACACTCGCACTTGTGTTCACTAAGACAACCGCGTTGCCTGCTGAGGATTCTGACGGCCTCTCTTGGACAAGCGCCATACACATTCCTGCTTCCCCAGGTTGCCACTGGTTCATCTGAACTCAGCCAGTGCACTCTGTCACCCCACAAGGGTGTGTGTGTGTGAGAGAGACAGTGTGTGTTGGTTTCAGTGTAAGTTCATGTACTGTATAGACCTTTGAAAAAAAATGAAGGGAAAACACATCTTCCGTTTTTCCAAGAATTTACTTAACACTCACACAGACACACATGATGCTTGCATTCATGCTCCATTGTGAACCACTCACACATGCATAAAGCGTACCCTGATGTGGCCCCTCAGCGTATATACATGGCCTTACTGTACTCACATCTATATACTTGTTGGCTCAGTGCCAGAAGCAACAACTGAAGCAGGACACTGTAGAAACATGTGGACTGCATGTTTATTGTTGCTTAGATTACAGAGAATCAGTGTGCTTCACAGAACGCTTGTCAAGCGTGTCACATGATTTTCTCTTATTCTCACTTGATTTAGCGGCAGTTTTTGGATTGTTTGAAGAATCAGATTCAAGTTATCACACAAAAATCTTATTGACTCTCTTTAACTTCTGGGCCTGAAAAGGATGTGAAAATATTCAAAAATGATAAAACATTTATTTTAACTAACACATTACTCATTCTTTTTGAAAAAGAGCAAATATTGATGTTGTATCTTTGTTTTGATCAGGTGCTCCTTGTTTCTTGCAGATAAATATCTTGAACTACTGATCGAAAATTAGTTTAACACTTACACCTACACCTACTTACTTACACCACTTACACCTAACAAAACCCTAAATTCAAAGAAGTTGGAATATTGTATAAAACACAAATTAAAACAGAAAAAAACACTACAAAGACAGGATATTTATTTTTCAAACTGAACTTTATTATTTTTTTTAGCAAATGGCCAGTCCTTTTGAATTTGATGCCTGCAGTATGCCCCAAAAAAGCAGGAACATGGGCAACAAAAGACTGGGAAAGTTGAGGAATGAACTATCACGTGGGCTCATGAACACTAAAGAAAACCATTCTCAGTTAACAAAGTTCATCACTTTGGCCCCATTTACACGACAACGCTTCACAGTGATGTCTTAAATGCGCTTTGCTTCGGAAACGCCCCCTCCATTACTTGGCCCATGCTTCGAAGCCTCGGCACATCCCGTAACATCACTGGAAATATGAGAAAGCACAATACCACCTCTTTAAGTATTATTAGAAAAGACATAAAAAATAATAGATCCCCCAAATCTTCCATACAAGTCATAATCCAGCACTGCCTGTTTTTTATCAATAAATACCACTTTTCAGAAGGAAATATTGTTTTTTAGACTATTAGATTTATTCTTTAGCCTCTGTTTGTCGCTTTGCACTTAAAAATGTAACAAAAAACCATCAAGACTACCATCCATTAATGTGAAGTTACCACACAGGATATGCTGTCTTCAAAAGAAGCCACACCTCAGCTTTACAAGTTGCAACATTTAAATCCTCGTATGATTAATGAATGTTGAAAGTCTGGATGAGGTCATTCCGTAAAACGCAGAGCTACTAACTAATACTTTTTATTGTGGTTTGTCTACTTAAGTGAAAGGTCTGAATGGTTTCTCCATCGGTGTTTGTTTGTAGAATTTGTCAACATCTTGTTCTCATCTGGTTTGCGTGAAGCCTCTTATTGCTTCCATGCTTATCCGCTAAGTCTCAGCAGAAAACAAAGGATCAATCAGCAAAGCCGTCGTGTTGTACTCTGGCTTCTTCAGCTGTTCTGCAGCTTAATATAAGCTGAATGCTGTTTTCTAACATTATGCTTCTCCACAGATCCTTCCTCTCTTCTCCTGTCACAACATCAATTAGGATCAATTAGAAATCCTGACAATAGGAGATGGTACTTGCCAGTGTTCATCAATAAACAGGCTGTGGAGATGTCTTTGATCTGTGATGGCCCTGGCAAGATTTGTTTATTTTATGACTTAAACAAGGAGGAGCAATCTGCCTTTTTCTCATTAAATGACACTGTGTTTGTGAGGCTTATGCAGATGTCTGTTAAGGAGGGAGGAAATTTCTTCTGACACCCCATTTTGCCGTATCTGCAGTCAATACAATGTATCTCTTCCAGCTGGGTGGTCCCTGTCCCTGTCAGCCGTTCAGCATGTACATTTGCATTGAAAAAAGATAAAATAACTGTGATACGTCTGAAAGAAAAGAAAATACAAGGGAGGAGCTGGTTTGTTGCCTGGAGTATGCGTGCGTCAGGGAGAGAAAGAGAAGAATTGAATGGTTCAAAAGGGTTCAATTGTCATAACAAAATAACAGAAATCAACTGGGGCCTGGCCACCCATCTGGGCTACAGAGCACTGAGCCCCGGTCTACACACACACTCTTACATTTGTGGACTTGTGCAGTCAGTGAACCCCTCGCTGGTGGAATCATACTGGCCACAGCCCGTGCCAAGTCAATAACACAGACTGATCCCTGATGCTGAACTTCCTGGAAGTCCCGGCTGGTCTCACCGCTTCATGTACCTGCTCAGTGCTGCAGCTGCCGCCTGGCTGCAAGGTAGGCTGGATGGGGATCAGTGAGTCTATCAGTGCTCTGTGCCTGCCCGTAGGTCACTCCAACATGAAACAGGGTTTCAGAGGAGAAAAAGAGACCATGGGAAGAATGGGCCTTAGAGACTGGGTGAATTCATTTCCTCCAAGCGATGAGATCTTATGTACTTTAACACAAGCCTCTTCTCATCACGCACAATCAAACCGGGGTCACTAATATCTTTACATCACCCAGGGAGCAGAACCTGGAGATTAATTGTCAGCATCCCAGTGGAGACACAGTGTAACATGATAGGTTTGGAGGTGAATGTGTGTGTATGTTTTTGTGTAAGTTATCTCAAAACGAAGATGGTAATTTCCTGAAAATGCAGTGGTTGTCAATATTATATTGATCTGAGATACCATATATGCTGCCTTTGTTTCAGTGCCTGTTGTTTAAAGGTGCACAAGTTTACATAAACACTCTCAAATACATTTATTTCAATCACCAATGGATTCTAGTCGTTAGTGTGCTATTGAACTTCAAGCACATGCATGCATAAAAAAATAAGTCAATTGCAATCTTTCATGTTTTTCTACTAATTTTCTCGTGAATTTTTGATGCTTTTTGTCTATTTTAATCACTTTTTACTCTTCCTTTGCTGCTGTTGGACTGTTTTTGTTTCTTTTTGACTATATTTCAAGTTTCATCCAAATTTTCTTGCCAATATTTTTCAGTTTAAAATCACTTTTCACTCTTTTTTGCCACTTTTTTCACAGTTTTTTTTTTTTGCCTCCTTCTATTTTTCAAGTTTCCTGCCAATTTGTTGCTTTTTTGCAGTTTTTGCCTCCAGACTATTTTTTAAAATTTATTCTTTTTGCTACCTTTGCTGTTTTATCGATTACCATGTAGATTGTTGCTCTTCCAAAGGTAGTTTCGCCGGTTTGTGTCTTTGGTTGAGCAGGGTTGAGAAACACTGAGCTTGAAACATCTATTGCAAAAAACGTTAACTGGCATTCTGACACATTTCAGGTTGAAGAAACATTGCACTGTCTGTGACTGGAATATTGCAGCAGGTCATACTAATCGAATTTGTAATTAACTGCCCAGCCCTAGTTTTTGTTGTGAGCAGAAGGGATGAGATGAGAAATTTTTACAGTAGGTGAATTTTTTAAGGATCTGTTGGGAGCTAGATGGATAATGTCAGGCAAGAGTACACCGAGGTTTGGGACAAATGACTTGAGACATATACTGCCAAACTAACCTCTGATCCAAACAGTTGTTTGCCACTGTTTCCTATTTAGAGTCTTCTTTCCCATCCGACATCTCGATTCACCACCAGCTGCATAGTGCTCACGTCAGAGAACCACACTGTTCGCCAACACCTGGCCAACATAATGACAGAACAGCTCCCTCAGCCAAAGATAGGTCAGCCTTTTCTGGCCTCATTTCAAACTGCACGGCTGGACTTTTGTGGCCTGGATTTACTTGACAGAGCTCTACTTCCCTGGCTGAGGGTTGACCATCAGGGCTTGATTAGAGTGGCCCGGGTTGAGCAGACACTAAGCTTGAGGAGTATGTCCTCCCTGGCTTTGTTTCAACAAAGGGTACTCAACTAGTGCGACCTGGATTTGACTGTCTGGCTGCCGCAAATGTGGCCTGGGTTCAGCAGACAGAGCTTGACTTGTATGGCCTGAGTTCATCAGAGGGAGTCCAACTTCTCTACCCTGAGCTTGTCAGACAGGGCTCAACTAGTGTGGCCTTGGCGGATACGGGGCCAGGGTGATTAAGGATGTGTTTGTTTCCCAGGCAGCAAGCAGGCAAGGTGGCGGCATTGCTCCTGCACAGCCAAGGACTTGGTGTGGGGGTGAGAGAGCCAAAACAAACTACTGAGATTGCCTCCCATATGCCCTTCTGACCTCAGCATTTCAACTGTCAGGCGAAAAGGAGGAGAAAGGGGTGAGGGGAATGGGGAAGAGGTGGTTAGGAAAGGGAGCAGGATGGGGGTATGAGAGGGTTTTGTTGAAGTTTGAAATGAGGAGGGGCTGTTGTGGCAGGAGAGGTCATTTTAGTACTTCAGTGGTGAGAGCTGTCATATGAGCCGTATCTATCTATCTATCTATCTATCTATCTATCTATCTATCTATCTATCTATCTATCTATCTATCTGGAGTTGTTGTTAGACTGGGAGAAAAGCAGAAAAGAACAAAGAGAAAAAGGGAAAGGAAGGAATAACAAGGGAAAAGGACAGAGAATGAGAGAAAGGGAGTCTTGTCGTCTGAGAGGTGGTGTGGTTCGGGTTAGGTTGTGGTTGAAGACTTGAGAGAGCGAGAGGGGGAGGCTCAGGGGGCGAGCAAGGCAGCGCATACCCGCAGCATTCAAATGGAGCTCCCATTGGGAGGTTTTACGCTTCAAAATGGTTTCCTGTGACGTGGATTGTGTGTTTGATTTGAGCTTTGAGGGGTTTGTGTTATTCTCGGGAGGGGAGAATCTAGCACGCTCTCATTTCCGCACTACCAACAGCCAGCAGAAAGTTGGCAAGCCGAGACAGGGGGATTGTAAAGACAGATTTTTCTCTCCCTCCTCGTAAGAACCGCATTTTTTCTGCTTTCACTTTTTTTTGCCATGTTTTTCTGCTGAGCCTGCTCCAGGACTTGTGCTGCATATTGATGGATTGTTCTTAATAATTGGACCAGCTAAGACCCGTGTCCTTTCATGTTTTTCCCAGGCTGCCTGAGTTTCTGCTGATCATAAAATTAACAAAAAATATGTTTATGCTTTGATGGGTTCTCATTATTTTTTGCTCTAGCACAGGTGTGCATGCTTGCAAATATGCACAACCGTATTTGCATATGTACAAGTGTGCGTACTATCAAATTGCCTCCTTGCTAAAAGAACGTGTAGTAGACAACACAAACAGGCCTAGGTCTCAGGCCCTGTGTCCCAGAAAAGGATGCAGACCTGGTAGAGGCCAGGGGAACAAAGAAAACATGAAGAGGGGAGAGGCAAAAGAGGGGCTAGGGTCGCCACAGAGCAACGGGATGGGCATGCGCTGAGGCAGCGGGAAGCCACCTCCAAGATCATGACAGCCAGTCATACGAACCATCAGAGAGCTCACTGTTCTGCCAACTACTGTACTTCACAGAGCCAAGAAAATGACAAAAATCAACACTGAATGTGTTTTTGTTGGGGAATTTCCGTGAACCCCTCTCTCTCTTTCCTGATCAGCAGTTTTCTCTTTCTCTCACTCTTTCACTTTCCCTTTCTCTCCCTTTTTCCTCTCTCCATCCCATCTTTATTTTCTAACTGTAAATACTGTACTGGGTATGCTCTCTGCTCGTGTAAGAAGACAATTATCGTAACAGCACCTCCACTGTGCAGTGCACATGGAAAACCTTACTGCTACAGGCCAATTTTCTCTGTGGAGTTATGTAAATAGTTTTGATGGAATGAGTGGGCTTTCCCCAATATGTGGAGGCATAGCTGGATCCGAGGGGTTCCACCACTGCCTCCATCCCTACAATCAAATCCACTAACTCCTTTTTAACTTTTTAGGCAGAAAGCTTGCACTTATTGTAGTTTTCCGAACAGTTACTTGCCAACAAAATTACACGTTGCAGTACAAGGCCATCAATTAGATGCTTGTGGGACTCTAACAGTCTCCAGGAGCCCATTGATACCTGTGGCTCTGTCAGATATAGGTGCACGCCTACCAAAGCACCTCATGCAGGGTTTTTCCTCCACAATGAAACAATTAATGTTGCACACAGCTAAAAGAAACACAGTAGTTGAAGTGAGCATGTATCAACCTTTCAGGCAGTGCGAGCTGATTGCAGGCTTTAGAGAGGCAGTCATTCTGAAACATTGTTACAGCAGAACCACTCATCTCTAAACCCTTTTTACTGTGTGCCTCAGTCAAGTAGCTCTGTCAATGTAAAAGACTGAAGCATGCTATTTTGATCAACTCCTGATATCCCTAACCCCCTATAACATTTCAAACATACCATAACCACCACTAAATCTAACCCTTTTTGACATTAGATAGCAGTAACAAACACATTTGGTGCTGGTTTTGATTACTTTTCCTACAGGAAAAATAAAAGTATGACCGAGCTTTTTTATTTTTTTGATACTGTCATAAAATTATAAAGTAAATTATTTTGTACACCTTTGCAGTTAAAGTCTCCCCCATACCGTTGATATGGTTTTCAGATTCTCCAGTGTGGGTCAAATTGAGGCAAACAGTGGCCTCAGGGGATGTTGAACTTGTGGGTCTGAAGGGGGCTCTTGAAACTAGTGGCTTGTGATACTGCAAAACATGGTATTGATCCAACACCAATTGAATATAGGGCCTGTATCGCTGATATCAATACTGATATCAGTACTTTTTACATAGAAAAGATGAGTGCCAAAATTAATCAAGAATAGCACACAACCACCAATACTAATATTTCTGTTTGTGAATGATAGTAAAAATTAATTTTTCAACCAGAAAATCATGTGCTTTAATTTGTTCTGCTTTGTTGTAAAAAAAAGTAGTTCATTTAAATGTTCATGGAAATCATCAATTATTATACTCCAGCATAAAATGTGTCATTTTGATGAAACAGCTTGCACATAGACCAGCTTTTATTGTACTAGTTCAGCTCCCAGGGAACTATTTTCCTTTTTTATTTTTTTTTTGTTTAAAATTGTACTTTTAGTTTGACACCATTTCACAGTTATGCACAATGGCACGTCAAATTGTGCACTTTGTAATTAATCCTACATCCACAGAGAGGTCCAGTTGATGTTATGTTTGTGTTTATGAGGCTCCCAATCCATGCATTGTATGACATGCCTGTTTAGAGTTTGCATGTTTCTTTGCATGACAGTTTTTGTGTTCAGGACTTGGAAAGATCACAATGTTCCTGCATGCTGTACGTGTTAGATAGCCTGTAATATCCCCACATGGCCTCTTCTGGTGGTCAAAGCAGCCAATAGGAAGTAAGATAGTTGTCTAGCACTGACAAAGACTAGATGGAAAAGAAAGAAAAAGGACATCACTGGCTGATCTCCCAGCCTAACCTTTAGCAAATTGATTGTTGATTGTCCACATACGTACATCATAGTTGGTGCTCCTGGCTTCCAATAAAGCCTTGTGTTGAGGAGAGCAGAGGCCCCCCAGGTCTTGTTATTGTAACAGGAGTCCGTTTTGGCAGAGACTCTTGTTCTCAGCACGAAAAACAACAATAACAACATCAGCCTACAGCCCTGGGAGCTGGACCCAAGTCAGAGGCAGTGCAAGGGTGGGGGTTGTATGCCCTGTTAATGTTGCATGCCATGGTTCCAGTTTAACACTTCATCTGCGGTTCTAAAGTGACTGGAACTGCAGTTGGCGCCTAACTCAGCACTAAAGTGTACAGTTAGTGCAAGATCCTGGCAATTCTGGCCACTGAAAAGGGCAGTTTAGGATGCATGTATACTCAAGGCCTCAACATCATCCCACCCCCTTCTCTCTCTCTTTCCTGTATACAAAGTGGCGCTGGCCCTCATCTCACAGAGAGATTCCTGGGTCTCCTGAAGACAAACAAAAGAGAAAGAATCCACGCAAGTCTCAAAACAAATTATTGAGGGAGTTTATACAGAGACCACACAACAACATCACAGCGTTCTGATCTATTTGTAATTAAAAAAGTTTGCCCTGCGATGTCCTCATCCAGACAACAACAGATCCATCTTGCCTTGGCCTTGTTATGATCATGGCCTGCATTTTTTCTTTTTCCCCTTCTGTTCTCAGTTGTTGTTCCTGTAATATAATATCTGTTTGTGTGTGTGAAAGATCTCTCTGTTGTGTTGATGGCATCTTGAGAAGGCAGCCCATGACCCACTAAATGAGTCATAAAAGAGGGACTCTATAGTTTTTTGTTGACCTCTCTCTCTCTCTCTTTCTCTGTAAGTCTGAAAGTCTTTAAACCGCCTTACATAACAGGTCAATATCCAAGGGAAATTACAATAGACCTTGGCTAATATTTCAAACTGTATAGCCACTATATGTATGTGAATATATATATATATATATATATATATATATATATATATATTTCAACAGCAGTGCGGTGTGAGAAAGCAGATTCTCCTGTGGGTTACATTATGGATCCATCACATTTAGTACATCTGCAATAAAAATGTCTTTTTTCCTTTCTTGGCTCAACTCTCTGTACTCTGTGTTACCTCCGAAGGCAGCAAGAAAAGATGGAGAGTGAAAGACTGAGAGCTAGATGGAGAGAGTTAGAGGGTAAAGGCGGGCTCAGGTGACTCAGCTTTCCCCCTGGAAGCAGATTGAGGGGAGCTGTGGGTTTGAGCCCCCCAAAGTTTTACTAGAACACAGACTTTTTAACAGGAGGGAAAAACAATGTTATAGCTGCTTCCTGCACCACCAAGTGTTCCCCACCAGTAAATATAACAGGGATTGGGTCATAATGTTATGGTCTGGCATCAGGTGAATACAATGTTTTTCTCCCTACCACCTCTCCTCATCTTGTGGTCTTTTCCATGTGGAGGAATAGGCCCCAGTGTTAAAGAAATATCAGTCATCAGCGTTGTTATTGCGCACTCACTTGCTCCATCTGCGCTGCTGGCTTTCAAACACACTCTTTGTGTGAGAGGACACGGTGGCTGCACTCTCTCTCTTTCTCCTCCTCACTCTCTCCATCTCTCTCTCTCTCTCTCTCTGTTTCCTTTTGTGCCTGTTAAATGCTACTTATTACTTCCCAGCAAGGCAAACTGGAGGAAACTCTGAGGCAAAGCATCTTACTGTCAGAACTGTTGGATGTTATATTTAAGGGGATCTGCTGTAAGATGTTTACACACACACACACACACACACACATATATATATATATATATATATATATATATATATATATATATATATATATATATATATATATATAATATCCATAACTTCAGTTACTGGTGTGTACATACAGGTATACATATGGGGAGTACAGTACCATACAATGTGTGCCATTTATAAAACACAAAGGAGCTCTGTCAGATTCAGTGCAATGAATCAGGTACCAGGGCAGCTAAATGTTTGACAGTAGCAGTCAAAACAAACAGAAGTTCTCTACTCTGGAAAAATTTTAATGCTATGAAAATGGCAACTATGGCAATGATGGGAACCGATCCATGTTGAGTTTCCAAACTATGTTGCGTTTGGCCTGGGAACAAAATGGCAAAGGGGTAAAACAACATGGGCATATCTGTAATGGGATCCCTGCACACAGAGGGTCCATAAAGTATGTGAGTGATGTAGGAACACAGGTGCTTGTGTGTGTGTAGTTTCTTCATTTCTGCTATACCCCAAATTTCTTTCCAATCATAAGTTCTATTGCCATATTTTTGTGTTGTTGTTTTTTTAAGAGAGGAAAAGGATAAGACTACACTGCCTGGCCAAAAAATGGCACACAATCTCATATCTTGTTGGATTGCCTTTTGCTCTGGTTACAGCATGCATTCGCTATGGCATTGTTTCCATAAGCTTTTGCAATGTCACAAGATTTATTTCCATCCAGTGTTGCATTTATTTTTCAATTATTTCTCTGGTACATCCCAAGGATTCTCAATGGGGTTAAGGCCTGGACTCTATGGGGGCCAATCCATGTGTGAAAAAGATGTCTCATGCTCCCTGAACCACTCCTTCACAATTTTAGCATGGTGAATCCTGGCATTGTCATCTTGGAATGTGCCCATGTCATTGGGGAAGAAAAAAATCCATTGATGTAATAACCTGGTCATTCAGTATATTCAGGTAGTCAGCTGACCTCATTCTTTGGGCAAATAATGTTGCTGAACCTAGACCTGAGCAACTGCAGCAACCCCTATATCATAGCACTGCCCCCACAGGCTTGTACAGTAGGCACTCGGCATGATTGGTCACTTCACCTGCCTCTCTTCTTACCCTGATGCTCCCATCACTCTGGAACAGGGTAAATCTGGACTCATCAGACCACATGACCTTCTTCCATTCCTCCAGAGTTCAATCTTTATTCTCCCCAGCAAACTGAAAACTTTTTTTCCCACTTAGCCTTACTGATAAGTGTTTTTTTTAAGACTACACAGCTGTTCATATCCGATTCCTTGAATTCCCTTTGCATTGTGCATGTGGAATTACTTTTACTTTCACTATTAAACACACTCTTGAGTTCTATTGTCGTTTTTCTTCCATTTGATTTGGCCAAATGTTTACGTGATCGCCGATCATGGTCATTCAGGAGTTTTTCTGACCATATTTCTTTTGTTTATTGAAATCAAGGTGGCCGTGTACCTCAAATGTTCAATCAAAAGAGAATGAAAGGATGAAAAGGTGTGAAGTAACAATATCATAACCAAATAGTATTTCTTTCCCCTGACAGGAGAGCTTACAAAAGCTGTGTGCAAGCAAATTTCTTGTCAACATAGTGTTCTCTAACTATAAGGGCTCAGTGTCAATCTAGACTAAAATGCAGGCTTTTTATTGACCTCTCTCTGTTGTTCTTTTTTACTCTCAGCTGTCCTTTCTTCAACTTTTGCTATCTAGCTACCCAGAAAACAATTGCAGCAAATACTCAACATGCTGTTCTGATACTTTACTTTTAAATGCTGACTATGCATTGAGCTGAATCTTTGTGAAGGGGCCAAAAGTTGAAAAGTTGACACACAATTGACCCAGCAGCTGGATAGATTTGAATTTGTTCTACTAGGCTCTAACAGCTGCAGATACTGACCCAACATTTAACCTAACAGCTGGGTTACACAGAAACAATCCAACTCCTTTGAAATGTCACAGAAAACGACCAGTAGGCTCAACCTGGAGTAAGGCTTCATAAACTAACCCTAAGTGTATAAAATGTCAAACTAAACATCAACAAGAATATACAGGATTTTTTCAGGCATCATGTTAAATTACACTATTGGAAGAATATTGAATAAGTGGGGACTATGGCTTTCAACTCAGTTCTAGCAAAATTCTTCAAACTTCACTCATCAAAAATGACTTGAACTAGCTACTTCACCATATATTCTATTACTGAAAGGGTAAATCTGAAGATAGCATTTCACTCCTACCGGTTTCATGATTAAAAACAGATTTATTCTTTTTCTTGATCACAGCAAAAGCCAACCACTGTTCTTCAGTTTCCAATTCAAAAGCGAGTGACAGACTTTTGCACTGTATCATTTGATTACTGTAATCTATTTCAAAAGGCAGAAATAAATACCACAGTATATCTGAATGATGCTCATGTGATTTCATGTGTAATCTCGTGAAATAAATTGATGCGGTAATAATCCTGAAAATGTGACTGTTATTCACTCTGTAATTTTACCATCAAAACATCAATAATTTCCTTTGAGAACAGAGCACGTGGCATCTCTTTTATGCCTCATAATGACAACAGAGTTACTGCTTGTTTAATGTCAGATAGACTCATATGGCAGACCCAGTTGGATTGGTTACAACAATATGGCGATGATTCATTTTGGTTAATGGTATGATTCACATGCTGGTCCCCAGAGGGAAGCCCTGTGTTGTTTCCTCATCGCATCTGTTTCCATTGACTGCGACTTGAGCTCCACTGTCTCTGTCTTGTGCATATCCATCAATCAATGGATCAATCATTCAGACTTTATTTATAGAGAACATTTCACACACAAGACAGTATCAAAAAGTGCTTAAAAATTGAAAGTTAATAATAGAAATAAAATTAAAATGTCAGTGCAGGGGAATTAAAAACGGAATAAGGTGGGCTCTCTTTCTGGTCTTGATCGGCATTCTGACAGTAAAGTTCTGGAGAAGCTGAAAAATTCTCTTTTTCAGGAGACCAGAAAGGAGGTCATTACAATGATCCATTCTGCATGTGATAAAAACATAAACTTGTGTCTCTACGTTAACTTGAAAGAGAAACTGACAAACTTTTGAGATGTTCCTTAGGTGATAAAAAGCTGTGTTTACTCTTTTGAAATTATGATGACAACAGAAACTTTCAGAAGTTTCTGAAAAGAAGCGTTTTTCTGTGTTATCATTCATATTCTCTGAGAAAAACGGCCAAGAAATCATAAATTCTGCCACGGTGCGTTAACTTATGAGCACAACTCCACATATGTATTGCCACAAAGACCAGTTTGCTGGAAATAAATTTGCATGACATTTAATAGTAAGATCTGTATATTTTCTGACTGATGCTCAGTGGTTCCCTGTGTGTCTTCAGGAGATTCAAGGGCATGACAGAGCACATGTATGTCATCTAAGGAAGCAAACTGGAACTTCAAGTCCTCTGATTAAAAGAAAATGTGGCTGGAACTTTATGTTACTCATTGTTTATGTATAACAGAGGCTGGTTCTTGTAAAGCACTCTCTACATTGTCCAAGTTTCCTGTTCTCTTGATGAAATCCTCACTTGTTTGCCTTTCCCATTTTGAAATTGACTATCAATGCATATAAACGCTCTGGAGAAGACATTAACATTGCACAAAACTCGGCTGGACCATAAGTTTGCAGATATATGGCTTGTTTTGTGGACAGATGACAGGATTTAGAGCCCTGATTAATCATTGATAAACAGCTACATAAATGAACGGATGGTTAGCGTAAATTTCCTGTAAGCCAAGAGATCATTCACTCACCGCCTTGTGGTTGTTAGATATTGGCCTAAACATGACATGGAGCTGACTAGGTGTTGTTATTGTTGCTGTGTTTAAGTCATGTGTGTGTGGGAGGTGGGGGTGCAGATGCTCAGAGGAAGGGGCTATGCACATGTGTGTGATCTGAAGAGTAGGCAACAGGACTCAGCCCAGGGGGTCGCTTTTCTCCAGCCAGCCAGACAGTCAGCATTGGATCCACGTTATCTCACGTCTGGAGCTCCCAGATGAGAGCCGAGCAGGCTGCAAACACATTCTGCTGGCCTGAGTCATACTGTGTGTATTCGTGCATGTTTCTGTGTGTGTGTGTGTGTGTGTGTGTGTGTGTGTGTGTGTGTGTGTGTGTGTGTGTGTGTGTGTGTGTGTGTGTGTGTGTGTGTGTGTGTGTGTGTATCTCACTTACTTAACAACCTAGAGTATCACACACACTGACCTCATCTATGGAGGGATCTAATAAATTCGCTGCAGGTGATAAAGTGAAGAACTGGGCTCTAAAACGGTAACACTTGAAAACAACTTTGCCAATTGGTTTCACTGCATAGGTATGCTGTTTAGACTGCTGGATTAATGGCTGGGATATCAAAGATGATCTCCCACTGAGAAACTTAACTGTTATGAGCGTCTGTCATATTTGAAACCAGCAGAGCAGCTTTCATACTACATGAAACAGTTATTTGGTGTATTTATGATTTAATCTGTTCCAAGCTATGCAAGCAAAAAGATTTCTTTAGTCTGATTTTAATGGAAAGGTTTAGTGCTGAGAGGGAAGTGCAAGTTTCAAGAAATTCTCAGAAACAGCAGGTTTCTTTCTTGATAGCCTATTTCCAAAGTACACAACCTTCCCACAGTGTCTTTTGAAAGTGATCTCATCTGTGTTTTTGTCTTTAATTGAGAGCAGATTGTCTTATCAGTTTGGACATATTCTGCTTTCACTACATATTAAGGAGGGTAGTACAAGAGTTGAGGAGATAGAGCTGTGTTACGAGATCCCATTACTGTTAGTCACACATAGTCGGTCCAAAAACTTGTCCTGCTTCGTCTCCGTACTGTGCTCCCTGGAGTTCTCATGACTGTTTTGTCATTGCAAGAATGAGCTGACTGCTTTGGCCAATTCATTCATCCCACGTTGTCCCTGAGGATGTGTAATCCTGGACAATGGATTAGAAGATGAAACTGAGAAGATATCAGAAGCAAGATGGTTAGCTCATTTTTTCACAACTCATCAGGCTGTCAATGGTATCAAGAGGGTAAGACAAAACATCAGATCACAAGAAACTGTATAGAATTGATTAAGGAATGGTGAGTTTTAAACACAATATCCCTAATAGACTAAAGAGTTATTTGTGCTCAACATTAAATACCATTTATCAGGTGATTGACGCCTAAAGTAAGGGTTCAGAGGTATGTCTGGCTAGACATAAGATGGACTGATGTCTTTTTTGCAGTAGCAGATCAGTGCTGGTCTTGGCAAGTCTTAACAGAAAATCCTGAGTCTGGCCAGTCCAAGACCCAGACAAGACCAAGACCTTCAAAATGTAGTCTCAAGACCGATCTTTCATCAACATGGACTCAGTCTATGTCTCAACCAAAAGAATCCAGAAATGAAATTCTATGTAGAAAAAATAATCCAACTATAAATTACTTAATGTAGTTTAGAGAAAAGGATGTATCACTAACAACTAAATCTGTTTGGATAGCTTCCCTTTACAAACCACTATTTATAGACCGATGTCTGGACTTCAACAATCCTCCTACACCACCAGAGCTAGGTTGTATTGAGTTTGAATGCTTATGTGTGAGTGTGTGTAGCATGTGCGTGGTTGCGTTTGGCAGTGTGTGTTAGTGTGAGTTGTGGGGAGTCCTGGCAGAGAGAAGCTGAGTGTTTGGGAAGTTGCCATTAAGACACAAAGCAGAGACATCTGAGGTGGGCTAATGACCTTACATGGATTCGTGTTTGGCAGAACTTTTCAAAATGTGGGGTGGGACACAGGCAACTCCTCAAACAGATCCCTGACAGGGTTTATTGTAGAAGTGGAGGATTCAGGGGTATAGGTGTTCAGATTTGGGCTTCAGGCTTTAGAGATTCTGTGTCCTCATGGGGAGTGTGTCCCAAATATTGTGCATTGCATCGAAGAGAGATATATCAACTTTACAAAGTGTTTTCTTCTTCTTCTTAATTTAATACAATATAAAAAAACATCTACACCACAAGGTTCCATTAACTTTAAGGTTGAATAACATATTGCAAATGCTTTATTTGTTTGAGATGATTTTGCTCTGTTTCTATTTTGTTTTTGTGTTATCTAGAAACAAAGTGTCTGTCTTCTAAGTAAAGCTATAATGTATATGTAATATATCAGTTTGTTAAGATGTACATCTGAAAACGACAGCTTCTTGTATGCAATATTTTAAAGATGCCTTTTTTATGGTGCTTCATGGCCCCCACTGGGATGCTGTTGGACTGTTTCAACAGGATGTAAGTTAAGTTTTATGGAGCATAAGGCATGGATACTATTTCTGATCAGGTCACTAAGATGTGTTAGTTGCCATATTTCACAACTCTACTAAGAAAGTGATGAAATGCTGCATAACACATCAATGTAGAAAGAAATATGTATGTCAATGCCTGTATTGTATGCAGCCTATTTTCGTTTAATATTCACCCAATAGTGCATTGACAACAAATTAAATGTAAAAAGTCAAAAACTTAGTTTCATGTGGAGTTACATGCTGACTCAAATTCTGATGCCAGCACATGGAATAAGGGTGACAAAACACACAAAAAGTTATTGGACACTCAAAGAAAATTTTCTTCAGTAATACAAAACAGGGTAAATTTTGATCCATAAGTAGCACCTTGTAGTTCAATGGATAAAAATTTGACATTCTTTTTGAAAATCTCCATCCTTTGGTTTGAGAGAAACCATTCATCTTGTTACGAGCTTGCAGTTCAAAAGCCAGCATCCTTGATGGTATGAGGATGCACAACTGCCAAAGGAGTGTAGCTTACACATCTATGGAGCCTATGCAGACTATTCCACGCACAAAACTCATATTTAAACAGCGCGGCATGGGAGTCCACACTTATCTACCTTTATATTAAAGTGTCAGAATTTAAATGATTCAAAAACCAAATGGCAATATCATATATGATACATGATAATAAAAAAGTGGATACATTATCAGAACAAATATTGACGTCATCAAGTAATCTGTGGAATCAGACTATTTACGCTAAAACTCGCACTAGTTGCTTAAACGATAAAACTATATGAGCTTATGGTGTATGAGTTTATGGTCTATTAATACTGATCTTTATTTATCTTGAAATTAGCTGCTCAGCTGCTGGCTGGGATACATCAACTGTTTCCTCATTTGAAAGCAGCACCATAACATGCAGCTCATCAGAAGGAGACAAATTGAGTTTATGTGTCAGATCTGTGATGTCAAAGTGTGACACATCAGCCACAAGTACATAGCTTCATGCTGACATAAGGACACTATATAAAAGTGCTTTTGTTCCATTTGTGTAGCACTTTAATTGAAATGATCAATTTAAGCTACCTCTCCCTCTCTTTAAAATCACACTGATAAAAAAATATTAGCAGAAGTCTGATCTGTGGGACTCTGATCTGTGAAAATCAGTGATGAGCCCTCGTGCAATATTGTCTGAAGGGGTTGTTTTTGTATGCACCTCTTTTTTATTTAGTTTTTCCTTTTTCTTTTAATTCAGACAGTCTTACTTCCCAGGACTAATACAGAGGATTTCCGCCTTGCAGACATTTTTGAAGTATAGGGCAATCACGGGGTTAGAGGCCTCCTTTTGGCCCAAGCTGCATCCGCTTTCTTGCTCTTCCTCAGTGGGCATGGTCACCAGGGTGCAGACCCTGACACCAGCCTGCCTGTTATTTTATCCTGATGTCCTTTTATCGGCCGCTAGGTTGTCAGGTTTAAATTCCAGACAGGATGTGTTTTTGTCCTGTGCTGATGCTTCTTCTTTTTTTAAGCCTAATGTCTTTTTCAGGAGTGGGGTGTTTTCTGTTTTTTGGCTTTTCTGGACTGTTTTTCTGTCCAAGATCTATTGTGAGCAAAGGTGTTGAGTTTTCCAAAAGGATGTTTTTGCTTGTTCATGTCTCTGTACTGTCAGGAAGCGAACACTGTGAGCTGAATTACAGCTGCCAAGACTGTGAGCCTATGAAATTTATTTTTGTGACTTACTGGCACGGCATTGCCTTCCCTGTTCAGAGCTGTGTCATAGGTTGGATGGAAACACACGGACACAAGAGTTAGCGAGTTCATGTTGCTGTAAGAGAACTCTGCCTCCACTTCCTCACAGTGACCTGGTTAGCTTCCTCAGCCTTGACAAATTCTACTTCCTGATTCCTTCGTAATCAGCCGTCAAAGTGTATTTGGGATAACTAAGTCACACCCAGTACTCCATTAATCCCCTCACAAAAAGACAAACAAAACAAACTTAAAACACTTAATAAGACATAAAAACCAGTGTACATACTTGGATGCAAAGACATTGCAACCCAAAATTGGGAAATTTGAAGAAAAAACGGTCAAATAGTATGAAACACATCAGCTGCAAGGAAAAGTAAATGAATAAATGCACGGTCAAAAACAGGCCAGTGTCTCTCACACACACACACACACACACACACACACACACACACACCTGTCTAGAAAAATATGTTTGGGGCTGTGAGTAGTACTATGCTGTAAAACTTTTTGCCCCAAATTTACAGTATTCTACTGGCAGCAGTTTTGCCAGCAACACACTGTATTTTTTACAGAACTTAGGTGAAATTACAGCATTCTCCTTTAAACAGACATACTGTATTATGCTTTAATTTTACAAAAAGAAAAAAACAAACTGTACACAGGTTCACAATAAAGAAATTTATATTTACAGTGGAACAGTATTTGAGTCTACAACTGTAAATTTACAGTATGCTGGCACAAGCTTTGGCAGTAGAATACTGTATTATTGACACATAAAATTTTACCTATACTTATTGGGCCAGTAAACTACATGGTACCCAGTGTTGGCCCAGTGTGCAGGGAACACCATCTGTGATACTCTTTATGGCCTGACAATTTTGTTCACTGACATGACAGTGCATAATTCAGCCGGCCTCTGATAGGCAGCAGTGTCTCGTGTTAACTGTGCACACTCCTCAGTCAGGGTTACAATAACTTTTTCATTTTAATTTGAATTATGTCACATAATTTGCAGTCTTGAAGATTAAAATGAAAATGATAATTGGATATTTGACGTTTCATTTTCATTATGCCTCAAATAATGCACTTATTCTCACGTTTGCATTTTCATTTGACTTTTGTCCTAAATACGCTTCCATACTTTAACACATACACTGAAACTAATGAGAAGTCAGTGAAATGATGGAACTGTAACATTACTATGTTTTCATGATACTAACACTTTAACACTAAACCAAATTCATTGTTCATCCTGGCTCCCCCAATAACAGGTCAGGGCCATCACTGCATGCAAGTTATGAGGACAATGAAATGTGCTTCATATTTTTCCACATAATAAAGTTTAACTATCTCACCGCTCAGATTCAGGTTTGCCCCAGTTTGCACCTTTTATTTATTACCAATACATTCCTGTATTAAAACACCAGGTGATCTTTGTAAAACATCATGGCTCAAAGAATTCCCAGAATCTTCAAAAACTTCTCACACAATCTGGAAATGAAAAAATACTTCTGTAGCTGAATGAAAAGTTTCTTTAGTTTTGAATTTTAAACAGCCGCCTCAATTTGCTACAAAATGTTTGTTTTTTTTGTCCTGCAACTCCTCATTGCAACACTACCATAGGTCAGTGTTGGATGAAGCTTTTTAAAGCACAGAGACAGGAGAGGATTTCTTTTCAATTGAAATTTCAATTTTAATGGTAAAATAAATAGAGAGCAAAATGACTGACAGCTAAATGGACTTTGGCATTTTTTCTGCCTTTATGTGAAAGTCTAGAAACATTACACCTGGTGGTAAATGAAAAGTATTAATCTATGACAATTGCTGATGCTATATGAAGTCTTTCCTACGCAAATTTAAAAAAAAAGTCTAGAAGCAAAAATGGTTCAACCTCAGGGACACTTGCTGTAATGATTTGTTTATGATCTTATTTTTGTCATGTTGTCATCTTCCTGTTTGAAAAGTTGCTCAGGTGCTGAACTGTGAAACTCTGTGCCATTACAGGAGAAATACAAAGTGTGGCTGGTTACTGAAGAACTTTCGAGTGAGCAGACTGGAGCTATTTCCTCTACGTACAATCACTGAGAGATCCACTTTTTCATGAAAGAATCAGCTGGATGACAAAACCATAAATGTTTATTGAGTTATCATCCTGGTGGGTCTGATGGCTTCTCATTTCCAGTCATTCTTGTGTTCCCATAAAAGATTGAGAACAAAAGAAAAGGAAAGAAACAATCTTAACCATAATGTAAATGTTTAGACTTTTCCTTTTAATAGACTGGAACAACAGGAGGACCACTCACTCACTCACGAGTCACATCCAAATCAATACCAGTCATAGTGTTGTGGCCCTTGACACCAGAGTAATGAACAGTCTCTGTCTTACTCGTGCACACACTCAGACACAAGCTCTTACTCAGAAATACATCATACTCTAGGGGGACACCTTCAGGAAAAAACACATCTTGCGCTCCTGCCGAGTGGGCAGTGTGACTGGATTGTGGCAGGGGTTCATGCAGGGGGTGGGGGGGAGTGGGGTTGATTTTTACAGGAACCACATGTTTTGGGGATGACTGATGACTGCTGAGTATCTGTGAGTGTAGCTACCTTCTGACAGCAGCGCACAGTTGCCACATCAGGACGTGGTGACTTGTTCTTTTCCTGATAAAGAGCTGCTTGTTTTTCCCCTTGAAGCTCATGGTATTTAGAAGTCTTCTTTTCTTTTTCCCAGCAGCAGGCTGAGCTGTAAGAGCCAAGCTGTACCTCTCACTCTCCTGCATACACTCCCCATTAACTCATAAATACTTTCATGGGACCTCATAAGCCACGCATTAGGAGAATATATCCCACAACAATGTAAGCATGAGTATAAGAGTGGGTCTCTACTTTTTTAAAGGGCTTTTGTTTGTGTGGGAAAAGTCAGACCCTGTTTTGCCCTATTTTCAACATTTTTTTTATTAAACGTAAAAACATGAGGATAAAAATTCTAAAAACACCCTTTTTTAATACATTACATCTCAACTTGTTTGATTCCAGCTTTTATTAAAATCAAGCACCCTATCTATCTATCTATCTATCTATCTATCTATCTATCTATCTATCTATCTATCTATCTATCTATCTATCTGAACTCACACCCGGACATATGCAACCTATGACTGTTTCCAAACCTCGCTTAGTTCTTGTGATCTCTACTTTTTGTTTTTATTTGTTCTTTGTGTAATTGTTTAAATATGTCTCTTTAATTCCAACAAAGTTGCTGAATGAAAATCACAGTCCTGACCCATTTATCTTAGTCTCCATTCTTCTCTTTGACATGGCTGCTGTGTTTCTCCTCCGTCTAGCCCCTGTTGTTATCAGGTGGGAGGACTCACAACCTCCCTTCCAGCTCACCCGTATCACCCCGTACCCAGCAGGCTTTCCCCAGAGGCCCTACCCCCAAGCTCCCCATTCTTCCCTTGGGTCTCTTGGCTAGGCACTGGCGGGCTACTGTTGGTGGATACCGTATCTATGGATGGCAGGCCCTAGAAAACATGTCTGAGTGAGACAGATGGGAAGAGGCTGATGAGAAAGAGAGGAAAATGAAAAAGAAGACAAAGAAAGAAACACAAGTGAGACAGAAAGGGAGAAAAAGAGAAGGACAAATCACGAGAGGGAGAGAGAAATAGGAGAGAGAGGAGAGAGGCTCAGTCAGGGGAGGATAAAGTTCTCCCTTTTTTCGCTCTTGTTTTTGACGAGCCTGTCCATGTTTTTTTCCTTCCCTTCTTCTTTTTTTGACACGGGCAGTCGAGACTGGATCATACGAGTGAAACCACCTGGTGTGTCGCCCTCTTTCCCTTCTTAACCCCCCTTTTCTTCCCATATATGCACTCAGTGACCATCTCTGTCCCTGGCAGCAAGCCAGGTCACCTTGGCAACCCCACCCTATTAGAAAGTGAGAGGAAATATTTTGCCCATTTTTATTATCTCTTTATTTGCTGCTGACGCTGTGCTTTTTAATAATGTCAGTGTGTGTGTTTGTGTATGTGTATATGTGTGTGTGTGTGTGTGTGTTCATGAAAGAGAGAGTGGGGTGCTGTGCACATGTATATTTTTCTAAACTCTCCTTGAATCCTTTTTCAAGGCAGGAGCATTAACTTACCCTGTATTCTGCTTCTTAGCACAGCGCGGGAGAGCAGAGAGAATGTGCAGCTTGCTTTAAGTGGAACTTTAAGAGTCACACAACATGCAGCTGGTCTTTATTACTTCCCCTTTGGTTCATTGAAGCATAATTACATTCTGACTTCATCCCAACCTTAGCATGACCTCTGCTCTCCTGTCAGACACACTGGCAGCCCCACAGACTCAGGCACACGGACACACACACACACAGGGACACACACACACATGGACACACACACACACACACACACAGGCACACCCCACACGCTGCCACTCATGCAATACATGGATATTGTGCATGCATATTTTGCATGTATGCACATATAGGCACAGGCATACACAGACACACAAAACACAAAATCCCACCTACAAACAGATGGACAGAGATGCTTAGCCTCAGTCTGTGCTGAGATCATACTGGACCAATATAATATTGTAAGTGAGCCCAAACACAAATTGGGCTCCTACTGGAAAACTCTGCCGCACACAAGTTCTTGTCTGCGTGTGTGTGCGCGCGCGCGTGCGTGTGTGTGTGTATGTATGTGTATGTCCGTACGTATGCATTTGAGGCTTGCTGGATGGAAATGAACCCCACCGACCCTGCCCCTCCCTCCCTTCCTTTGGTTTTCCTGTCCGCTTTTGCTCTAATTAGAAACGTTTGCTAATCACTCTCATATTATGACTTTTTACTGTCACTTTTTCGTTCACCTCCACTCACCGTTTCTGGTATTTCGTATGCGTGTCCACTTCTTCTTTTCTCACTTTTGGGATGATAGTGTTATGGGTTTTCCAGTCAGTTGTTTTCCTTCTTTTGTAATTATCAAACAGGGTTTCCCCACATCAAAACAGCTGAGCCAGGTCCCTCAGTAGGCTAACACTGAACAGACCCTAGCCTGTAACCCAGCAGAGATGGAAGCGTCAGAGTGAGGTTTTGAAAGGTTGTGCAGAGCTGGGTGTCTGTTTTTGTTACCTTAAAGTAACATGGAGGACGGCCAGGTTAAGTGGGTGTTGGGTTCTATTGTGCTCCAAAGTGAGTTGGACGGGGACTAAGGGTATATCAGGGTTGTTTATGGGGTGATGCTGGACTGGGTGGGCTTGTTAAACATCATTAGGGCCTCCTGACGTCACCGGTCTAATGTTTGGGAAACACAAAATGTCCCTGTGATGTGCTGATGCCATGCTACTCAACTCACAGCAAATATTTACCAGCACAAAAGCCGCACCGCTGGCAAGGCTAACACAAAAAAGAGCCAAGAAAATCTGCTTGATTACTCTAGGTTTATTCCATGACAGCCATTACAAAGATGTTCCTTCCTTCACTGTATAGTTTGGGTAAAAACAGCGATGAAGCGGCCATACCCTACTGTACATTTAGCGAGACACATGTATGTATTCTGATAGCCCTGCAAGCCTCTGATAAAATCCTCGCTTAGATCCATCAGTGTCACGTGATTAGCGGACTCACTGGCACCAAAAAGGAGCCGTGGAATCAAGAGCTGACATCATGTGGCATCCAGTGTGCCAAGTCTGTGCAAAGTCATATCACTCAGTGCTATGAGATTATTATCATGCATGACAGAAACGATGGGGTGCCCTGCTGCCACCATATTGTGTTCCAACATATCCATCAGGGTTTCCCTCAAATTTGAATGAGATCATTTTCATATGGCAACATGATTCTAACTTTAAACCAGGTTTGGACCACTGTTTCCCGCTCCACCCTTCAACCACACCAGGAATATCACTCATTTGCCCTGTCTGAGAACACTAACAATGTATGTGTGTGTGTGTGTGTGTGTGTGTGTGTGTGTGTGTGTGTGTCTGTTTGCATGTGTTTATGCCACTGCACATGATGGTATGAAAGAGTGATTGTGTGAAAGTAAAATAGAGTGTGAGACCATCACGTCCTCCAAATAAAACAGGGCCCAGATTGTGTGATGGAAAAGCCTTGGTGGGTGATGTCAGAAAGATTCTACGCAGGACTCAGCCGTAAGGTCAGCGCTGCAGTCATGGAACAGTGCTCAGCACACTTACAGCTCAAACAGACCTTTAGTAGGTCTGTCATCCTCCTCATGTTTCAAACACCACATAAGAAACAGCCAAGCAGTGACGACACATCTATTTTCACATCATCATTTTCATCACCTGGCCTGTGTTTTTTTGTGGTTTATGAAGATTCATATTGGAGAAATCTCTGTGAAGAGATGCTGCTCACTGTGTCAGTGTCCACCGCACGCATGTCCAAATTTAGCCACCTGCTACGGTTGGCTGATAATTTTTGA
Source organism: Thalassoma bifasciatum (assembly GCA_008086565.1). NCBI lineage: Eukaryota > Metazoa > Chordata > Actinopteri > Labriformes > Labridae > Thalassoma > Thalassoma bifasciatum. The sequence continues at coordinate 13,559 of RPOG01000729.1, read as the reverse complement.
TGGTGCTTTGTTACTATCAGAGTGAGGCAGAGCTACCTTAGGCTGGTAAATGCATCTGAAACCGTGTTTGCCGTCTTCTCCTCAGCCTCTCCTTGTTTCTTTTCTTTCTCTCTTCTATTTCAAGAAGCTTACCACAGCCAGAGGATTTGTTTCTCTTCATCAGGTTGTTGCAGATGTTGCACTTTCATAGGTCTAGTCTCTAATGTGATGATCCAAGAGTTTAGACCTTTCTTTTTTTTGATAATAAGTCATTTTCTGATTTGTGGTCAGCACTCTCCCCTACAAAATGGTTAAAATACATTTAACCATGAGAACTCAAATAAATTGAAAAGTCCGTGGCTCAGTAAGTGTCTCGTTTTTGGTGGCAGGACTAATTTGTTTTCGGTGATTCAGTGGAATTTCCAGGGTCAACCCACAATTACCACTGTTGGTCATTGTCACAGAGCAAAGTGGACATGGGTTTAAGTCTACTTATATCTAAGGCACAAAACTCCAAAAAAACATTTATTAAATCATTATTGTTGGACATGTGAAACCATTAAACATAAATTGATCACTTTTTTGAGGAGAAAAAAATCTCCTCTCATTTGGCACAGTTTGTAATGGCAAAACAATACTAACACTAATACCAGCCCAATGGTTGCTGACAAAACCCTTAAGGATGCAAAAGACCAACCTGAAGATAAACCCAAGATCATCAATTCAGTCTCTTGGTATTTATTGATTATTGGCTGAAAAATATTGTTCCCTGCCTTCTGCCAGTTACAATACATTGAAACTAAACTTGGATGACCACAGGGGAATCTGAGTGATTTTTAAGACCTTGCCCCATGAGTGATAAGATGAAAGATCTTGCCCTTAATTTGAATAAAAGAAAAATAAAAAGTTTGGTTGAGGTTTTTTTTTTTTTTTTGGTCAATGTGAGGATAACAGATCTATTTTTTAATCCTCTCAAGCATTCAAAAACTCATCTAAGCTCCTCAGACATTGTTTGTTTTCAGGATCCTCTACCCTGCTTGTGATTTGTTTGTTATAATTTACCATCCTGATATGTCAGTATGAGGCTACAATAAAATGGTGATAATGGAAATGGAGGGGATAACCCAGGTATAGTTTAAAAATAAAAAAATGTAAACAACAGGTGAAATTTGACCTGTTAAATGCTCAAAAAACAGAGAAGTGCTGACTGAATCTTGACAGAGCATCTCTGTTTGGCTTACATGTGCCTCTCTGTGGGAAAGTGTCATACCATACAAAGTCACGTCAAGAGGTACGCTGTTCCCACTAGCACTCGTAATAATATTAATACCATCCTGTAGAGTGCACTGGCCATAACATTTAATATCCTGGAGAGTCTGCATTTTTTTATACAGACTTTTGAGGTTTTTTATGTGCTTGATGGAACGTTATGTTTGAACCAGTCGTGATTTTAAAACTCATGATGGTGAATGCATTCGTTTGTTGATGTTGTGGTTCTACGGCATTTAGCAAACTGCCATGCTGACCATGAAGTAATTCACAGGAAAAATCATTCACAGCTTACAGACAAATCTAAATGTGGCTTGAGACGTGTGCATCTGTGTTTGTATGTTTGCATCTAAATACATGCTCATGCCCAAAAAAGGATCAGTGCCTCCAATATGACTGGGTATGTGGTATGTGTGGGTGTGCGATCAAATGCTTAATTGACTTGTGCAAAGTGAGGGCTGCTGGTTGAAGGGGATGACGTCACTCCATGTGAGGACATGATTCAAACTATACCTTCTCAGATATTTTCCTTGATGCAGTAGTCACCGCAACTAAATTGCTCATTTGCGTGTGCCTCTTGGCTAAGTTCAGCATCATGAGTCTGTGGAGTGTCACATGATACACAGCAAGCCTTCAGTAGGTCTTAAGTTTTATACCTTCAGATGAATTTCAGCTCCTTGTTTTTCATTTTGATACTGAATATACCTGATATTGTAAAACCAAGAGTTTAAGTCAGAGTTTTATTATAAAACATCAATAATTTCTTTAAATAATTAATGTTAGTGGTGTACAGTGCTGTAAATCAGTTTTCTGAAATTACAACTATGATGAACAACTACACTTTGAAAATAACATGAACTATAGAGGGAGATAACTAAATCTTATTTCTTTATGAAACGTATGTATTGATCTTTTCATGTAAGTATTGATCAATACTGATAGCAACATTATTACTGATATATCGATGTTTTACATAAATCAGCTCACCACTATTTAATGTGTAGAAAATGTCCAAAAAACAAACAAAAAAAACCTTAAACACCTGTGCTTTCTCAGTGTTGTTATGTAACAAAGTACAAATACTTTGTTACTGTTCTTCATTTTCACATATCTGTACTTAACTTTGTTTCTATTTCTGACAACTTTTTCTTCTACTCCACTTCATTTCCTGAATGAAACGTAGACTTTTACTCCACTGTGTTTCTCTGAGCCATTTTTGATGCGTGTTACTTCAAAATTAAATCAGAAGAAATTTAAGTTGATGACAATATGCCTGTTTGTCATGTCAACCACCAAGTGCATCAGTGAAGCACCTGCTGCCGACTCTGCTGTTTACCAGTCTGCATAAAGTACTCGAAAGGAATAAGCGTCTTAGCATAAAATGACTTTGGGGGAAGATTAAGTCACCTTTTAGAATATAACTGAATTCTCACGACTGAAAACTGACTTTTTCTGAAGATGAACAGACACCATTTCAGTTTCAGCTGATAACTTCATACCAGTTGAAAGATGTGCAATTTGTCCATGTAACACAAATGGAGGTAAAAGAGAGAGAGATAGTCACCACTGGTGAGGGCATAAGTTAAATTTTTAAAATTGAAAAAGTTCAAGCTTCTTTTTTCTGTGCCTTGATATTCTGCTTTTACTGTAAGGAATCAAAAAAAATTGAAGTTCTAATTTCAAAAAAACTTTTACTTTTGCGTCTAATACTTTGTCACATTATGTATCAGGAAATTACTTTTGATACATAAGTACATTAAGTATCAGGTACTCAAAGACTTTTACTCAAGCAGTATTCTGACGGATGACTTTGGCTTCTACCAAAGTCATTTTCTGGGAAGATACTTGTACTTTTACTTAAGTATTGCTTCAAGTGCTTTAAACAAGACTGATTATTCTTTTTCACATCTCTTTTATTGGTTTCCTGTCATCCTAAGTATATTTGTTTCTAAGTTAGGAACTCTGTGAGCCTTGGGTCCCTGTGAGCACATGGGTGTGCGTCCTATAGTCTGCAGGTCCAAGGGCCTTGAAGGGAGCTGCAGTTCAATCCAGATAAATGGGGGCATTATGTAAGTGCTTACAACATCGAGAAATTATGTAAATGGAGCCGTTGCTACTCAACAAAGCATCTCCTGTCAAAACATAAACAACACTGTATAAATGGCCAAATGTTCACAATGTTCAAATATGATGAAATCGACCCCTTGGGTGGCAAACATGATGATATGTACGCACATAAGGGAAGATTTCCCCCATTTACAACAGCTTTCTCTGCAAATTTATGAATCATGTCCCATTCCCAGAAAGGCTGGGCTTCAACTCAATTAGATTTCTGGCAAGCATGGATAGACATCTAGGAAACACTTTGAAAATTCTCAAAGGTTAATGAAAAAGTTACAGATTTAAAGAAGAGCCTGATGTAAGACCATGGGTAGCTGATCTACTTGGCTCATCTCTGGTGCTTTGGGTGACGTGGGGAGGTCCAGCTGTGAGCCATCACAAAACACAGTGATATCCCACCTCATGCACCCTTTATGCGTCACTAGCTGTTTGAACTTCCCTGGCTGTTTTTATTTGGTTTTGCATCTAAATCATCAGGGGTCAAGTAAACAGCTCTGGTAGAGGTAAACAGCCTGAGGGAGAAGCTTTCCTCTGGGGCCTGCAGCAGCAGCTGAACTTCACACACACACACACACACACACACACACACACACACACACACACACAAACTCTCTCTCTCTCACTCGCTCACTCTCACACATAAATACACACATGTCCATGCACACCCTTAAATCTGGGTACATATCAAACTGTTCACACCTGTTTTGCTCTCATCATTGCCCGGTTCTATTTTGCACTGATCATTGCCCGGTTCAGCTCAAGGCATTTATTTTTCCTCAGAACAGAAACATCCAATGGTGCCAAACGAGCGCCCATGGCTGTTGTAGTTGGTGAGATGATGTTTTCCAGGATTCACCTGACCTCTGCTTCTCCTTTCACACATGCAGTGCATACACATACACAACCACCTCCTCACCAGCTCAGGGTATGAAAAAGAGGGGCAGAGAGTGAGGGAGAGGATCAAAGCCGGTGAGTGGGATGGATTCTCTGAAATGAATAGTGCTGGGGGATATTGCTTTAACCTTTGTCCAAAGCGCCGTGCTCAGGGACCTCCCTGTTTGTTTTAACAGCTATGAGTTAGCACGGGTCTCTCTAGCCGCAAAATAATCTGGGCTAACTATTCACTGCATTTTGGCAGGTGTTTCATGTCATGGGAATTTGCTCATCAGACTGTCTGGTCTCTTTCTTACCCCACTATGGATAACATAAGATCCAGAGAGTGACATGATGTTTTTGTGGTGAGCATGATATTTTTGGCATTTCATCAACATAGAGAGGTTTGATCATTTGCTGAGGCAGATGTACAGCAGTGTTTTATTTCAGGGGTAGATCAAAAGTCTTTTCATGCTGTGTCTAGCCTCAACAAGGATTATATTAAAATTTATTTGTTTTGGGCCAGTTCACTTCATAGGGAGGCAAGGCCATCAACAACTCTTCCCCGGCACTCCCTGTTTTAATCAAAATCTCACAAGAGAGTATGATGAGGCTGGATGACCATCAAATTGCTTTTGGCAATTATGCACTTATCACTGTGGGTTCAGCTCTGCTCTTGTTTTGGTGCTGAAAGGTCCTACGTTGCTATGTCAGAGCAGCCTGCTGGATGATGATGGGGAGTTGTGGCGGGACCCCTCCTCTCCTCTCAACACCGTCTATGTCATCACCCTCCCTCCTATCCCTTAAGGAAGCAGTCAAAGGATGTTTTGGAAACCACACACACACACACACACACACACACACACACACATTCACATAGTCACATTCATGAACACACACACACACACACACACACACAATGTAGCCCACGAGTAGGAAGTTCTTGTTGTCATTTGATGGGCAGGAGGCTTACAAACTGTCTGGTGCAAGCATGTTTGAATGTCTTGAGTGATTCACTGAGTGAGAGTTTGCAACACTTATACAATACCTCAAGTCTTGATGGCTTGACAGCTTGTGTGCTTAGCCAATCATCATAAAGCAGAAACGTAACATTGACTATGGCATTCCCCAAACTTTACGGTTAGCAATTAACCTTCCCTTGGAATTAATGTTCTTGTTTATGCCATACACAACAGCTGACAGGTTCAGGAAAATAATAGAGTTAGTGGAACAGGATGAGGAGTTCAAAGAAGAGCGAGGAGGGTCTGAGGATACTTGTGAGAATGGGCGGTTAGAATAACAATCTGTAAATGGAGCAAACACAAACACTCTCTCCTTGTGGCTGCCTAAATTGGCTGCTCAGACTTACTCTGCCCCACTTGAAATGCTATGGGACATACTGAAGTCCTTAGTTGCCCTACTAATAATCAGCATGTTCTGTTTTCCCCTCTCCTGGGACTTCCTCTACCCTACAGGCCTGTGACTAGCTGAGACAAAGGAAAGATGAGCGCTTGATATGAAGAGGGTATGATGAGGTGACAGATTTGACTGAAGATTTGTGACACAAAAGGTTGATAGGAGGAATAACTGAAAGGTGTGCATATGGAAAACAGATGAAATACAGCAATTAGATGACAAGGGGAGCCACCTCTACAGAATATTATCCAATTATAGTGAATATGCATGTGAGGGTGCGAGGGTTCACTGTTCATCACTTTCCTCTCATATTACACCCTCAGAGGATACTGCTCATGCCTGTGGTCGTGGGTCTGGTGGCTTTGGTTTTTGAACGCTAGACAATGACTCGTGTAAATCTGCCTGGGTGGGAAACTATTTGTGGCCGATGACTTGTTATCGGGTTCATTTATGCACAATTGCTGCACATACTCACACCCGCTGGATTTACATATCAAACCAAGCCTATTTTATTTCATCTCTATCCTAAAGCCCTGCACTTGCTAACCTGTTAAGTTAACCTAGCAAACACAGAGAGGGACCTTTGAGGGGGTAAGTTGAGGTTAGTTTAGCGCCAGCCTTGACCTGGCACTTCAGCAGCATTCAATTCAAGCCAGGTGTATTAGGTTGTGTGTGTGTACCTTTCTTGGAGGTTATAAAGAGTGTATGGTAAGGAGAGGGGTAATAACTTACAGGGGTCTCACTCCTTTGAAAACAGTACAACAAGCCCCACATCAAGGGAGCTTTGAGAAGGAAATGAGCAAAGAAAGAAAAGCACACAGCTGGAGCCAGAGGAGCCGCAATTCAAAATTATTGATATTGTTTTTTAAAGTAATCCAAACACTCCCGCGGGATTAGGAATGGGGGGTGAAGCAGGTAGATTAACTGCCCTTGTGCAATTTTTTGGTTCAACTGAACTATCAACATGTGAGAGAAAGAGAGAAAAAAGTCAGTAGTGGCCTTGGTTATATAAAGACTCAAAGCTGAATGAAACACTATCTCTATGGCAGGGTTACAGCAAGAACTGGAACTGGTGCTTTGGCTGTAGCTAAAAAAACATCCTCAGCTCTCGGCTTGTCGTTTTCATTCAGACTCTTGTTTTCTTTCAGCTAAAAGCAAGCTCCCCCGGCCAGAGAGCTGGCTAGGACTGGACACACAGTCACACAATGTGTTCTTCGCTCCCCCACTGCCAAGACCTACTCTGCTCGAGCTTCAAAAACAGCCAGAACCAGACACATGCCGCCACTGTACGGTACCAATGGTCACAACATTAACCGACAACAACAGACAAGGCTTTAATCACAATGCATACAATGTAGAGCAGAGCGCCGCTGTGGTAGTAAAAAGCAGCTTGGAGTGGTTTCAACAATAACAGCCCCCCCGAAATCAGAGGGACACTAACAATCCCTCTAGAGTTCCTAATATGAGGGGATACTTTTCTCTGTGTGCACTGCATTGGGAAACACTGTTGTAGTGATGGGATAAGTTGTCACATTAAGCCAGTTGTGTACATCGTGGAGGTCCATCTTGCTTCAATTAAAAACTTAAACGCATCTGGATTTGATTAGAGGTCCTGGCAAAACCAAGGTGATTCCTTTCTTAATGAAAACCACCAGAGAGGCTGAGCAGTGCTAAAAACTTTTTAACAAAGAATAATAGCTGAGCAGGGAAGGTATCTTACTCTCATCCTCCTTCCCCTGCCGTTTCCTTCCTTCTGGCCTATATAGTCCACATGCCAGATGGACAGACCTACCCTTGTAGGGTTGCACAGGGTGATAGGAGTGGGGGTAAAGGGTTTATGAAATCAATCCCTCTCCCCTAACACTTCTTTATCCATTTTATCCCTGCAGTTTTTTCCCACTCCCTGCTTGCTTATTCACCTCACTCTCCTTTCCCATCCCTTCTCACTGTGAGGATTTCTGTGAATCTGCTGTGTCTCAGCCTAAGCAGACTGTTTCTGCTCTGAGGGACTGGGGGTTTACTCCGCAGCAAAAGGCCTGTCCTCTGTGATTTTGACGTTGAACCATTGCTTCCCACTCCCTAGCCGCACAGTCACCAGCCAGCTCATCCCTCAACTTGAGACCAATGGTATTTGTTTTTTACAGGCACACTACATCTTATCTCCCGACCTTGTCACTCTGTGAGTTCAAATTCCAGATAGATTGAAACCACATATGCTGACTTAAAACAATTAGGCTTGTTGTTGGGATTGACTTTGACAAAACCATGCTGCTTACAGTGTCTGTGACAGCAGGATGACTGACAGACAACACCAGCACAGTATTGGCCAATCCACGTCACAGAATACTCCAGAAGCCACAAGTGTGCCGCTTAATTTGTGACTTGGTCTGTGAGAATCTTATGGAAATGCATTGGTCACCAAGAGTGCAAAAAAGTGAATGGCGCCAAACGTAGAGAGGAAAGTGGGATGGGAGAGACACACCATGCGGTCGTCTCATGACACTGGGCGTTTCTGAGAATGTGGTCTGGTCTAATGAGCAATTCATTCAGCTAGTGACACAGCCATTGCCTCCTTTCATCTTTTCATCTCTTTTATTCTTTTATCTTTGATTGTCTCTCACCCCTTCATCTCCGTGATCGTGTCCTGTATGAGGCAGCATATCTGCTTCCTCCTCCCTCCTCAAAGGAGAGGAAGCCTGGAGGAGACAAGCCAACAAAGTGTAACTATGAAAAACCAACAGACAGACTCCATCTGATAAAGTGTTTCCTGGAGATGTGCGTAACGTTTTGTTCAAAAGAAGGAGCTGGAAGGATCTATTGCGCAAAGAAAAACACTTCTCCTGAAACACCACTAAAGTATAAATTTATTTTATGAGGAGGATTGCTCAGGGATTCAGTGCTTCTGGACAATTACAGAAGATAGTATTTTAAAATAAAACAACAATTTTTACTCCTGATTTGTAAAAATAATTTTTTAAGTGAAAAAATTCTACTACAACGTAAGTGATATGCTCGAGAAATGTACAGACTGAGCCAGGAGCCAGAGGCAAACCTGCATCTTGATTGTGTTGAACCTGCTCAAGAAATGTGTTTGCTGGTGCATTACAACAGTCAATCAAAGATTAGACTTTTTGTGTCTTGATTTTCAATCAGGAAGAGTGTATTGGACTTCCATCAGAAAAAAAACCCAATTCAAAATCTGTTGTCTCCTCATGTTAAAGGACTTTTCAAACAATGACTCATCACTGTTTACAAATCTGCATGATAAGTTTGATGAGCTCCTGGGCGGTCTCAAACTGTAAAACTTTGAATAGGAGCACACCCACAAATGTTGCTCAGATTGAAGTTACAGATGTCCACCATCTCCTTGTGTTATGTACTAACTACATGAGGCATGATGTTTGAAGCTATGGCTCATTAAATTCAGCAATGTTGCTTGTCGCAATTTTGCAACTTTGGTGTTTAAGGGGTTAAATTGAATTAAGTTCTGAAGGACTATTATGAATCAGATGATATCAGTGTCATCACATGTGGCTGCATGTCAGTCTGCATCACCCACCATCCAGAGTCCCCTGCCTACCTGAACCCAGATAGAGTACCTGACATTTATTTATAGTATAACTATACAGGTGTTACTGTGCAATGGGGGTTATGTTTAGTGTTGGTTTCTTATTCATAATGTCGATCAGTGGGCTGAAGGTGAAAAATCATATTAGATGGACAGACTAATGGCTTGCTGGTCCAGCTTCTCCTCTCAAGTGTCTCAACTAACTCTATTAATGTAGCTTTATCTCAGTTGGGTGCATTAAATGAGCATTTGTCAACAACAAGTTCATTTTAACAACCCAATATTGTTTATTTCAAGAGTTTTCAATGAAGCCCCCATTTTCTCTGGTGGTCTTTGTGTAGTTTTAAACAAATAAAATAGACACATAAATCTGCTCCTAAATCCCTGTTTGACACTCATTATCCAAAACTACTTCTGTTACAAAACAGTGGGAGCTGTCAAAAACAAACATATTGCTCGTTTCAGGGCTTGTAAAAAAATAAAGGACAACAAAAAGGACCTTTCAATAATTAGGCAAAGGCCTATGGAGGTTGTTTTTGCATGGAATGAAATATGTCTGCTGACATTTTGCTTCAACCCAGTTGTCATAAAGCTTTCAGCCTGCTGCCAAAACCATACAGCAATTTCAACCCATTAGAAGTTTGTCACAAGTCCTCCATAAATATAATTCTCTGTCAGTAAATAAAATAACTTATTTCGGAGAATGTGTGATAAGTGGCTTCCTTTTGTGGTATAACCAATTTCAGTCTCTGCCTATTCTCCCTCATAGTCAGAGAACTTTTCACAGCATGGATTAGGTGGAAAGCAGAGACGAGCCTGACTGTGCAGTAAAGATCTAAGTCAAAGGGTGAATTCCAATTCCTGTCTTAACCCTCAATCTCAAAATGCGCACTCCCGCGAAGTGTAAGTGCTGTCCCGATTCTCAGAATGTTAAGGTTGAGGGGCAAGACTGAGGGCTGTATCTCCCTCAATACTGAGATTCTCCGACACCACCCTTGGGACTAAGGGCTACCCAGAATGCATTGCGTATTTTCAGTCAATAAACATGGCGTCCAAAGCGGCAGAGAAGGCGCGCTAAAAATTAAGTATTTTCTTTGTTAATGGAGATATAAATATTACGAAAAACATTTTATTATCTTAGTTTAGACCCATTTTATGGATTATTTACCTCATTGTTGCATAACATTTATTTTTATTTTATGATCTTTTGTCAATAGCGTCCGGTGCGGACAAGCCATCTTGCTATCGTTTAAGTTAGTTAACGTTACAAAATGGTCTTTTTTCTCAGTGGTAATGTAATTGATTTATCAAGATAACAGCCTATATAACATTTTTGTGCGGATAATGGTATAAGATGACCGGGCTAATGTCATCTCCTGTAGCCGCAGAGTTATGTAATGATAGTTATAGCTGGTGTTTACCTTTCAATAAACTATGGTATGCTGTGACAACTGAATATGTCCGTGGTTGTGTTATTTATACAGATATTTTTTTGATAACGCTAACCGAAGGAATAACTGACAGACAGTCCACAACAATTTTATTTGCATTTAAGGGGTGTCCCATTTCTAAGTCACAAGATAGCCCTTAACACTTGGTTTTGAGGGCTACTAAGATTGAGGGTTAAGATTGAGGGTTAAGAAAGGAGTTGGAATTGGGCCAAAGTCAAATGTTCTTACTCAAAGTGCACACTCTTCACTCTGCCTGATCTGCATGTATTTAAAGTGTGTGTATTTGTGTGTGGGGCGCATCTCCGTTAAACCCTAAACATCTAACTGGGTAACTGCTGAGTCACTGTGCTCCTGTGCGTACTCTGTAATAGTGGTTGTTTTTGATGATACATGCAGGGATATTAGAAACACCATGGCCCTCCAAATAACATTTTTCACATGTGAACTCATCCATAACACATGTATTTCAACAGGATATACAGAAATGCTGATTGAAATGAAAAAAGACACACACACCTCAAATCAAACATGAATGACTTGAAAAAAGAAGACACTGACCACTCTTGCCGATGATTTTGAGGTGAGAGTATTGAAGGAGTCATAGAAATGTAAATAACATGTACGTAACTTTGTATTTACCTCCTCTACCAACATGTTGCTGCAGACCAGTGGGGTTTCCTTCTGTGAGATCCTATATCTGAACTACATTTTTTTTTTTACGATAATTGATTCCAAGTCCTGGTCCTTAGCAGGAGCTAGTGTAAAACCTACCAACAAAATCAAGAATAAGATTTTAAATTCAAAAGCTCTCAATGGCATTGGGCCAGCTTCTCTGGAAGAGCTCATTGGACCATACTGTCCGGCTATATTTCTGCACTCTCACACACAGGCCTGCTTGTTGTACCTGTGATTTCCAAACATAGTATGGGAGGTTGTGCATGAGGCTTCTTTGGAATTGGTATAGGTCCAGGAGGGAAGATGCCATCTCTACTTCTTGGAGCAGGCTTGGAACTTTCCTTTTTGATCAAGTTTATAGTTAGAGCTGGAATCAGGTCAGGACCTGCTCTTAGTTGTGTTGCTATAAGTTGGGAGGGTGATGCAGTGTGTCAGTGCCATGTTTCCCCTATATGTCAGTCTAACTTCAACTCTTAATGTACCATTAAAGTCGTTAACCATGGATCTCTCTGGGAGTCTCTGAGCTTGTCTTGTAGGTTCCTCTGGATTGTTGCTGTGGCCTGCCTGCTGCTGTGAACTTGCCTGACTTCAGCTGTTGTAGTTTTAGTTTACCATGATCAAAACTACGATGGGGGGCTACAAAACCGTGTTTCTCTGTCTGTGGCCCAGTCTGTCTGTCTGGTTCTTCCTGAAGTTTTTCTTTGCCACTGCAACTTGTTAAATGCTGCAAAGCGCTGTCCTCATGGTGGGTTCAGATGAAATAGGCCAAAAACAGATGTTTACCTCTTAATGTTTTTGGAGAGTATCTTCAGAGGACATTTGTTATGTTTCGGTGCTACATAAAAAGAAATATAAAGATTGATTGATTGACCTTTGAGATAAGGTAAATCGTAGGGATGGTAAATACATTGCTTACAATGCCCAGCAACTTCTAAGGATACCTGTTACTCCCTGAGTAATTTGTCAAAAAGGTAAACGTAAAAACTCACCAATGATTCACTTTATAAAACTTATGAAGACTGAGATAATAAAAGCATGCCCAAGCTCGGACTTAGTGGAGGCAAAAATGCCCCCTTTTAAAGCTGCTCAGTTGTTCAAAAAATACAGAAGCAGAAAACCTAACTGAGTTGTTAACCCTCATTTTGATGAGCTTAAATGAAAAGGATTTGCATTAGTATGGCATGTCTGTGAAAGACTTACCTCAACAAAAAGAAAAACACAGTTTAACATTAAATAAAGTGTTTGACACTCAATATTCCTCAAAGGAAAGACTCTTGTGTGTCCCTCCAAGCCCTTTGACAGGGTCACTACTTTGTTTTAAATGAAGCATGTTGACATCATTGACTATAAATGCCACAACAAAGGACAGTAACTATACTCTGTGGAATAATCTTGCCGAAGCCCTACCATTTTCTGGTAGGATTTTCAATCCATGTTTTCTGTTTGTTTATATGTTTATTCATATTTCCCGGCACTGGGCTGGCTGCACAGTCAGCCTGCAAATGTTACCTTCTTTTAGAGTAACTGAGAGAGTTCCCAGAAATGCTCCACACTTTCCCTGCCTCTTAGAAATGGGTCCAGGATTATGTCCACACACATGTGAGCTACTATTAGATTTGTATTGAAAATCCAGTCATTTGTGTCTGGTGGATATGGTGGATTTTTGTGCAGTCAGACTTAATAACTACTTGTGACCACTTGATTTTCCATACCATTCCTGGCTTGCAATGGGTCTATGACTGTACAAGGAGGTGTATCAAATCTAATTTTTGAGTAATTTCATCCTCTGACCTGGAATGATATGAATGTCTATTGCATGAAGCTTCTAGGCTCAATGCACTTGTTTACTTACAACAACCTTCATAGCTAGAAGGCCAAACATGATTTTGTAGTTTTACTGAGTCCTAAGACAGTGCAAAGCAAAACACTGCGGGAAGCCCAAAGGAAATAAATAATCACTGCAAATAGTTTAGTAAAAGTATGCAATGGAACTATTGGAACTTCCTTTATTTCCTGTCAGAGAGGAGTGACAGCTGTTTGCTGTGGAGGACGAAAGAGTTGAAGCTGCATGCAGGGAAAGGGCCGCTGGGCTCCAGGGAACAGGAGAAAGGTTCTTTATGAAATATTGAAGGAGAGTAGAGATGGGTCCAGAGCACGTTTGCCCTTCCTCCTCAGCTCCTTCAGCAGCCAACCATGTGCGTGCTCAG
>RPOG01000728.1:224992-248480 GCA_008086565.1 Thalassoma bifasciatum | reverse complement strand
GGTAATCAAAAATGATAACATTTTGAAAAATGTTCCTTTCACTCTTTTCACTGTTTCTGCTTGTACACTTTAATTTTTCCCCAAAAAACTGTAGGATACTTCCACACCAGCACTCATAATGTCCCACACTGTGACTACCACAAACTTCAGAAACGTGGATATTCCAGCTGATACGTCATTTTGAGCATTGTAATTTTGGTTAACCACTTGTCCTCCTCACTATTTCAAAGGCCAGCAATTTGAAAAGCAAGAAAATCTACACTCTGAAGTGTAATGACAACAACCTGCAAATACGTATTCTTTGCGCACAGCTTGACTCTACAGCTAAGAAGATTAAAAACAGTATGTGCTTGAACACTTCTGTGTCTGAGCCCTTGCACATTAGTCACAACCTAATTCTTCAGAGGCCCAAGGTTGGTGTTTTCCATTCAGTGACAGGGAAGGTTACACAAGCAACACACAGGAAAGATGTCTATGATTGAGAGTCATCATCACCTCGTGCTGTGTGTTTGACCTGTGTCTCAATGCATGCATCAATGACAGGAATATCAGGCCTTGGCCACGCCTCCCTGACGTCCACTTGGCTGACGCTGCTCATGAAAGTTTCAAATAAAAGCCTTCACACCTCAGTGGGACTTTTCCCAAGAGCTCCCTCTCAAGACTATGACTGTTCTTGAGGAATGTGCACAAAATAAGCCTTCTGTGTGATGTTAGCCCTACATCAACATGCTTATTTACCTCTGTGTTCTCACACAACTTGACCACAGCTTCCTCAGCATCTGTTTCCTGTCCCATAAAGAAAGATTTACTTCATTTCATGACATCAAGGTGACTGAAGACTCATACAAAATTACAAAAGTTACATCATATGAGAGAAAGATCTTTTTTACATCATGAGGGTGTTAATGAGTTTAATATAAAGCCACTGAATTGCACAAGTTTTCACAGAAGATATCTAAATCAACTCTCCAGTAAAAACGGTCACTGATGCAGAAGGAAATATACAAATTAGACCTAATTGAGTTGAGCATTTGCTGAGCCACAGCAACCACAGGCCTAAAGTATGCAGACAACAAGGGCAAGCTGTAACACAGCAGGGCATTAATCTGCCTTCAATAGCTCTCTACTCAGGACATATTCAGCTCCAGTGTCAAAGCCAAACACTGAAATCATCCTGAGCTCAGCCACAGAACATGGTTGGCTGGCTTTTCCAATGCAAAGTGATGCTCAGCGTTGCCAACTACCCAGTAAGGAAAGTAGCTAATGGCTGTCCTAAAAGTCGCTACATGACCTCATTGTCTAATTTGCATAATCAGGCATTGGCATGTTATTACAAGGAAGGCTGTAGGAGAGAGGAATAACATGGAGGAAGAGACAAAAAGTGTATAAGAAACATCCTAAATGTTTAGAACTACTTTTGGACTTTGGACTTTTGTTGGATTCATTCTACAGAGTCATTCTAATTGTGTGATAAAAAGTCATAATTTTTAGATATAAGTCGATACGATAAGGTCAAATTTTCTAGATAAAAAGTTAAAATTTTGAGGTTAAAAGTTGAAATTTTGACTCTCTGTCTCTCTCTCTCAGCTTGTTTAAAATCTTCATCACTGTTTTTTTTTCTTTTTTCTAAATTTCTGACTCATCTTCGGTGTCTTTCCTTTTGAAAAAAGAGGTTGTGTTTCCCTGGTTTATTAGACAAAGAAAATGACTGTTTTACAGTGTTTCTTCCCAATTTTACTCATATTGTCTGGAGACAATAAGATATTCATCATTTTAAAGGCTGGGCGCAGAGGAGACTTCAGCTCTTTCAGAAACAATTGGAAATATGTTAAAAGGAATTTTTAATAAAGTCAAGGTAGTTTTCAAGACTGTATTACTTGTGAATCTATTTCCTGACCCAGAGTGTGACTGTGATTGGTTTTGAATGAGCGCTTTAAATCAGGAGCCGCTCTCCTATCTTCCTGGTACTGTGTGCCTGTGTACTACTTTCACCTCTGCTTCCAGCGCTGTGAACCAGCGGCTTCGCGCACACGCGGTCTCCTCTCCTCTGACTGCAGCTGCAACTGCTGCAGGAGGTGAGACTGACCGCCTGCGAATGCTTTGAGCTGAAGGAGGGGCTGACGGCAGGACGCGATGCTCATTGAGGATTGTGACTGCAGAATGATAGGTGCTTTCATGTCAAAGTAGCCAAACACCAGAACAGTCGCCTATAACACCAGAAAAAGTCGCTAGATTTGTCGCTAGTCGCTCTTGACATAAAAAAGCCACCAAGAGGTTTGGAAAGTCGCCAGATTTAGCGAGAAAGTTGCTGAGTTGGCAACAGTGGTGATGTTTGTCTCTGAGCCACAGCAACCATGTGGCTCTGCCTTCAACTGCAGCTTTCCAAGGGGCGAAACAGCGAGTAGACTAAAGTGACATGACAGATCAGTTGATCACAGATCAATAACGGTCAGTGAAAGCTGGACCAAACATAGCAGGGCTCCACTGTGGCATCGCTCCTGCTCTGTGGTGGATGCAGTGAATGATGACATACACCAAAGATGCAATGGCTAAAAAAATATTTATTCATATCGTAGAGAGCACAAAGAATTCAGTGATGTGTTTAAAGGCAGGGTATGCAGAAATTTTCAATAGGTTTTGCTTCTCTGTTTACAACCAGCATCCAAACTGGTCTCCTCCTCCGTTGCGCAGCGTCAGCAGCTGCGCATGCTCACTGCCCCCTACCGTAGCTAATAGCATGGCTAACAGTCGTAGCTTCATAAACACACCATAGATGGTAAAAAAACAGCCCTGTGAGCACCTGCAGCATCACATGTTCTTAAGAGCCGTACACCTTACCTGCAGGTAAATGAGATACACTGCAGATATACAATCATTCTTTCTGTGTTAAGGCCGCTATCATAGCTGCTTGGGGATAGCATCTCCCAATCGCTATCAGCAACACTCAAAGTCACATGCACACTGGGTGCGCTGTGATTGGCTGGTCATTACCCATAACAACCCCAGCTCTCCGCCCAGAAGCGTCCGAGCTCAACCAAAACACTAAGAAAGCAGGCGAGGAGGGGTCTACAAGGGGGTGAGGCACACACACAGACACTGACACACAATACTATGCAGAGGCCCAGAGACAATGATTGAGCAGGATTACTCCTGTAAAGACTAAATTTTTAATTTTCATGGAAATTCTGCATACAGTACCTTTAATGCAATGTGCTGCAAAACACACAAGACACTACAAATTTAAATGATAACAACAATATGTTCAATAGCACTCAGTGGTCATTCATTTTAATTAGGATTGCCTACTGGTAGGAGGGCACCCTGTCAAGGTAATTGAATAGGCTCCTTGCCGCAAACTACCTTGACGGAAGCAAAGTTTGGTGACATTTCTAATATGACTTCTGAAGATGTAAGGCCTTAAAATCAAGGCTTCAAAAAATGGTTTGGGTCTGAAACACAATTTCTATAATTGGCACAATGCTTTGGGGTTGAATCTTTTTCAAACCCAGCAGTAGAAAATATTGTGTTGTAAATTTTTGACTTTAGTCTTATGTATCTATGACTTGATTCTCTTAGAATTTATGACTTTATTCTCGTAAAGCTATAACTGTATTCTTGTTAATCTATGACTGTATTCTTGTAAATCTATGACTTTGTTCTCATAAGTCTACGACTTCAGTGGTGTAATTTATCCTTGTAAATTTATGAGATCGATCTTGTAAATTTACTTCTTTTTCTTGTGGAGGTACCAGCATCCAAATCAGCAACAGATCACTGGCGTCTAGTTGCCCAGCAGACTCACAGCATGCTAAACTGGGCAGTCACAAGTCTGGAGTATTTTAGAGAGTCACTGGACCTCATTTATCAAACGTGCGTACGACCAAAAAATGGTTGTACGCTCAAATCCCACGCCAGGTCTGAGTTTGTGAACGCAAATTTCATGTCAGAGGAGAGCCCTGTGCAGTGAAGAAAATCAGTCCGTGAATTAATGCATCATAGGAGTGCAGAGCATTTTTAAAGGATAGTCAGAGGTTCACAGATTAATATTTAAATAGTTAAATAAACATAATATAAATGTATCTGAAATGTCTGTCGTCTTTTGTCGATTTCTGTAAAATATGTCACGTCTATCCAGTTAAATAAGCTTAACAGATGAAAATAATCTGGAGTGGATTGACTTTTTATTTTTAGAGATGATGGAAAAGCTGCTTCTGATAATGCATGTATGATTTCAAATATGTTAATAGGATAATGACAACATATACAATATAAGTACCCAACTTAAAAGATGTTTTGGTGATTACACTTGATTTGTCCCACTGCTTCGCCCAAACTTTCTCCAGTTTCGGTCATTTTCAATTCAGGCCTGCGGCCAGGCGCTTTGCATTGTGGGGAACAGTATGCCAAGTAGACTGGTCCGATGCAAACTGAGAATTTTTCTCAGATCAGTAGGTCATTCGGGCAGTTTTGGCATACTGCAAAACTGCATTTTGGGCAAATCAGTACATACAGCTAGTATAGTATGCAAATTCGAAAACAGCCTTTCTCTTCCTCGAAAGATATAAACATGGCGCCAGGATTTTTTTGTTTTGGTCAAGTGAAAGAGGTTTCCTCTTCAAAAAAAATGATGAGTGTTTGCATTAGTGTTCAAATTAACAAGCAACAGCACTCATGCTCGCCATGAACAAAACACATATACGTAACGTCATTGCCTTTTTTTTTTTTGTCTCAAGTGGTGGTGTTTGAGATCCAAAACTTCTGTTTTTGGTGTAAACATGAAACTTGAAGTTTTCCGTAGTTTTCTGGAATCTTCACTGTGGCCGGAGTTTTCAGAAAATATAGTCTTCAGTGATGTTAAACTGCAGTTCTCTGTGAATGACAAGTCTACACGTATAAAATATATTTACAGTTTCCCAGATACCTCTTTATGTGTGGACATGGCCTCAGACAACTTTTTTAGGCCTCTATTGTTTTAGCTGTTGCCCCTTTAAGGCTCCCTGCTTCACAAACCTCTTTCTTTCTTGTTGGTGAGCCCTGTGGAGGCTTGCTAGGGCTGTTAGAGGTCCAACCCCTCAATGTTTCATGAATCTGTTAGGAGATCCTTATATGATAAACACATTTGTTTTTATCAAGGCCCATGAAGATCTGGGACTATATTTAGAATGGGCCATTTTAATAAGTTTAAAGACAGATTCAGGAATTTCTACAACATATGTACAGTTGTGCCCAAAAGTTTACCAGCCTCCAGTAGAATTTCTGATTTTTTGGCTTTTTCTCAGAAAATATGAATGATAACACCAAAAACCTTTCTATCACTCATGGTTAGTGGTTGGGTGAAAACAATTATTGAAAAAAAAAATTAGTTTTCTCTTTTTTAATCATAATGACAACAGAAACTTCAAAAATGACCCTGTAAGGCCAAAAAATCCGAAAATTTTGCTGGGGGGTGTGAACTTTTGGGCACAACTGTAGGTGTAGTTTGAAAATCTGTGCGCTTAGTCTGAACATCCAGCATTGGTCTTTGATATCTCTTTTCAAAATTTGGGAAAGTACTTCCTTTTCAAAGTCAACAAATGCTTGCATACCATTTTTTGGCCAGCTGACAGCACAGGAACAACCAGAGGACAGTATTACAACCTTAATGTCACGACATACTGTGTATAATTGTCAAAATAAAAATTGAGATGCTGACAGTATGTTCTTCTACTTTATACAGAAATGTCTTATTATTATCCTTCTGTAGATTTTTGCTGGCTTTCACAGCCTTTGAATTTCCACAGATTTTCATAGAAAAAAATGCAGTGCATTATATTCAGCAGAAGTGCGCCTTTATTTTTTACAACTTTAACACTTATACTTTTTGCAAAAAAAATAAAGCAAAAATTCCAACCATAAAAAATGAATGAAAGTCAATGGAAGAAATGTGCGGGTCTGCCAAAATCTGCTTCAACTTTGAAATCCAACAGCCTCCACATTTTTGCACTCACAGACTTCATTCTTGCTTCAAAATGTGGGCATATCTTTTCACGATTTTTACATCTCTTCATTTGCGGCCATCTTCTATGGTTTTTGAGAAATCAGCCTTGAAGCAAAAATAATATTTCAGATTTGAGCAGATGTCAGAGCGTGTCACTTGACAACACAGAACGATGCCTGCAGCTGCTGAGAGAGTAGTACTCTCATGGATGAACTGCCCAAAAATGCCTTAAACATTGCTCTACACACATGGTCTTTGATCAAAATGTGGGAATACTTCTCTTCTCTCACATGATTCCCTCAACAAATTAGACAGACGGATGGTTTAGACTCAGCAAGCTTCGGATTGACACCAACACAGAAATCAGCTCTGTCTGAATTAATGCAAAAGTTCCAGACGAGATACAGACATTCTCGCCTGTTTTGACCATAGACTGTATAATGAGTGGACGTAACGACTTTCGGCTCAAACTGAAGCCTCCAGCAGATGCCCCGCCCCCTGGTGTCTGGCTGCAGTATAGATCATAAGCCCCGCACCCCAATGCATTCCAGATATGAGCCGGGAAAACTTTTTAAAAATTACGATACCTGGTAGAAACGTTTCTGTCATCCTTACACTAAGGTAGTATGATGATGTCATTTGGCTGCATTGTGTTCAGGTGTTTTTTTTCCTGAGAAGTTGGTTTCTCATTAGTTATTGGACGTTAAAAAACGCGTTTTGAGTTTCATTTTACGATAGTTGACAGCTGCCGTGCGTGAGTAGTTTTTATCGGGAATATAAGAAACTTCGGGAAAGAGAGCCAAAAGGAGACTAAACCTTCTGAAGAAGAAGAAATAAATATTTTTGTTTTTTCTTTTTTACTTGGCTCCACCGGAAATTCTCTACTGTGCAGACTCTGGCTGCACAATGGCGGCTAGAGAAACTGTTTTTTTGGCTTCAAAATCGTAGAACGTTGACAGGCGGAGCCCCGCTGTCCTTTCTATATACAGTCAATGGTTTTGAATGTTTTTAACTCGGCCGCTCATGAGACATTGGCTGCGTCTCATTTGCGCAAAATTCCATTCTTCCTTCGTTCACTTGCGTCTTAGTCCTGCCCACCAGAGATACATGAGAGAGACGTGAGGATATGAAGAGAGGAGCGAGGAGACAAGGAGATTTGTTTTAAGGCAAATGAGATGTCCTTTCCTTCAGGGGCGTTTCATGACGTGAGGTCTTTTCGTGATGACGGCGTCAGCTGATAAGGGTCATCTGTCATTCAGCTCTAACAGCTGTTTGTGAGTCTGCACATGAGCTATAATAACTAATAAAATATAAACAGAAACAGCTTTATCTTGGTTTTTAGTCTCTGAACAAACACTTTCACATGAAGAAAACCTTCGCTGTTTATTCAGTGTCCAGTTAAGAGGCGCAAGGATCACTTTGGGGGTAAATGCACCATTATTGCATTATTTATGAATTATTTATCCTTTATCCAGAGCAAATCCAATCGTGGACCCCGTAACTGATTATATAATAATATATGACCTATGGGAACACTAAAAGAGTTAGACATGATTTCTATCTTACCCTAACATCTCTCTTCACAAACCTCCTGCTCATGAATGAAACTTCATAAACTGAAATGTAACATGTTTTTGTACCAACAGACTTATACTCTGACCTTAAGTCTCTTTATAAAGAAAGAGAAGTTGCAGGAAAATAAACAGGGGAAATAACTGATCATGAATTACTATTTTTGCTCTATTTCATTTAACTATACGAGTTATTGCATGATGAATCTAAGTTATAAAAACTCTGTATTGATCTGATTTGTTGATTTATTTTATTGATTTAATGACAGTTGTGATCAGCGTTTAGTGTTTCAAACTCACATCAAACATGTTTTCAATCCCAGCTTTCTGACCTGTTTCAGATTTATCCTCAGAGACTGTTTTCAGCTCTGTCTTTTCTCTATCATTTAACTCCGCTGATGTGAAATGTCAGGGAAAGTTTATGAACCGGAGCACTTGTCATCCCGTGTGGGGGCGTGTCTGTCAGTGAAAAAACTTCCGCGAAGCCAGCTGTTGTGTTTCCTCGATTATCTCTCCTCTGATCAGTCTCCTCCATCCTGTCTTCTCTCTCCTCCGAGCAATTTAGCACAAATGGGACAGTCATCAATATGGCAGCTCCAGAACTACTTCCGGTGTCGCGGAGGAGAGAGGAGAGAGGAGACATCATACCTCCCTCCTGCTTTCAGTTCATGTGCTACTCTGTCTGATACGTTCACTGACCTTACACATGATAGGAATAATGCACATCTGCATTGATCACTCCTAAAAGACAGTACCTGATACAAAATAGGGCAATGTCATGATACTGCTCTGTTAACATATCTCAGACTTTTGCTGCTGCAGCTGCTCTGTCATTTTAAAGTCAATCACAAGATTAACTTTTTACACAATTGATTCTAGCTTCTTCATTTTAACAGAGTGGGCAAAATTTAAAGCAGCTTTCTGAAATTTGATTTCTGATTTCTTCATTTTGTTTTATTTCACCAGTTTAAGAGAATGTATTCATTTCCCAACCGTTCTGCTTCTTTCACTGCTTTTAGCATTTATAATTCACATGATCTCCTTTTTTTGCTTTGTTTCATTGCATGCAACTGTTTTTTATTTTTAAGCATCCCCATTTTCAGAATTGACACAATACTTAAAGCAAATTATTTTCCATTTTATAATTTCTCCTCTTTCACCTGCTTCTTTAACTTTTTACAGCTTGTTTTCCCTGGCTTACCGAAATTTTAAATTCAATGAAAAACATTTACGGTGTGTTTTGTTTTTGCATTGAACATTTTTATTTCACGCTCTACGTTTCGGATTTGACATAGTATATATACTACATACATACTTAAAGCATTTTACATTTTCTCCTCTTTCACATGATGTTTAACATTTACAGCTTGCTTTTCTCCAGCTTTCTGAATGTTTTTCTTTTGTATCAAATGGGCATCATTTTATAAATTATTCAATGAATTTAGCAGGTTCTGATGTGATCTTTCACTCATGACTTTGAGCAATTTTTCATTTTACATTTTATCATTTTGCTCACATAGCTTCAGCATTTCAACACATTTTCTACAGAAAATGCAATTTTTCTAATTTCCAGATTAAACTTATATTTCTAAACATACACAGCCTTTGAAAACATCTCATAGGATTGGACTCATTTGTTGTTACATGGAAGGTGATCAAACAGCGCCTTCCTTTCTTCTGAAAGCAGTTAATATTTCAAGAGGCATTAGTTCAGCTCTACTTTGAGCTTTCAAACAATGTTAATGCTTCCTTGTAAGTCTATATCCACTGGCCCCTTCACTTGCACATGTGACACCAAAGGCCGGACTACTTAGTGGATAGTTAACGTGTATGTGGTGGGGTGTGCTCTGGGGTTCCAGTTTAGAGTTACTCAAAACTTCCAGCCTTTTTTCTAATCCATTAGGCTGTTGTAGTGCTTTAGTTTCATCATATCAGCCAGCCCTGTGGCTGTATGTGGCATCAACAAAAACAATAAAGATCTTATATCACAGCAGAAAGCCATCTGAAGTTCGTAGAACCCTTGGCAAGAAACTTTGTTGCACATTTTTTTCCTCCTTTTCTGTTGTCTGTTGTCTGAAAAGACATTTCAGAGGACAACATGCTGCTTGTATGGGTCTGTGAGTGGGCTGAAAACGCTGTTGGAGGTCATGCAAAATGTGTATACAGCACATTGTGTCTGTGTCTCTTACACTGCCTCACACCACCACAACAGTCAACTCATCCAGCAAGCAAAGTTTGTGAAACATCAAAGTGCAGAATAACAAACATGTCTGCAGGCAACTAGCCTGGGGAAGTTATCATCCAACACAGGCAGGGATGGGTATGGAGAACCAGTCCCTGTTAAAAATTGATAAGAAATGGTTCAATCCATCCGTATTAACAGCCTTTTTGCTTAACGTTTCCCTTATCAATTCTTTCAAACAGCTGCAGATACTATTGACCCTGAAAGATCAAGGATCCTTCCAGAGGAAGCAGAAAAGCTCAACTTTTTAAATAGAAATGTTGAGTTTTTACTGGAATGTATACAAGTCTCTAGATCCTACATCACTGAAAGTGTAAATAAATGGGTTTTTAAGTAATTTGAACACTGTTTTGGACATTTCGATGGAAAATACGTCTTTTAAGGATCCCCCTTAACTGTTCCCCTAGCTACTTCTTAGCCTAACTATTTGTTTTAGTTCGGGTTTGTAATTGTTCTCATGGAAATTGTGAAACGTACTTGTAATATTTCATTTCAAAGTAAGTGAGTAATAGTTGTTTCAACCATATTAGTCACATATTAACCCAAAATGTTATCTGTGTCACTTAAAATATTTGTGCTTGCACACTTCATTCCCTATCATCCAGGGTCTATCCTGAGGACCAAGCCCACTGGGCCTTAGAACCTAGTGAAGCCCCTGTGCTCTAGCAAACAACCTCAAAAACTGCATTATAATTTTATACAGACATTCTCATAAATCTAGGAATGCTATCTATCATAAAAGTACAGCTGAACCATTTGAGAGGATTCTCTGTGCCTCCCTCTCACCCATCCACGCGGTCCGTGTTTATTCACGGGTTTCCTCAAATGCCTTAGTGAAATTACCGTAATAACATATTCGCTGAAAGAGCAACGTCTCAGCTTTCAGAAACCGTTAGAATTTTTTTGATCGTGCGAACCATTTAAGAGTGAAGGACATTCAAAAGCAAATGTGTCGGTGCCGATACATCTATCCTTAAATGCTCTGGACCAAACTAAGTAAAACTACTGGAGGGGTGTTGAGCTTCGGGCTTAGTTTTTATTTTATGTAAATAACAGCGGGTGGTTATTACCAAATACATTTATGAAGGGGTTTATTGTATATAATATAAATAATAAGAGGAAAATGGGGAAACAGTGCATTTGGACATTTAGAATAACTCTAGTCGTGGATGAAATACCCTCAGTCTGCGGAAGGCAATCAGCCTCACAGTATTCAAGGCGCCATAATCCATCCCTGTTGCCTGTTGTTTTTTTTTTTGTTTTTTTTATAAATTATGCATTATGTCTTATTGAGCCCAAAAAATGTGAATTAAAAATTAGGCCCAGTTTGCTCAAATAAAGATATAAACCTGAAGGATTAAGATATCCAGACTAACTAGCTGGCTTGTTGTTTTGTTCTGTCTGAAAGGAGGCAGGTAACAAATCATCCCTGGCTATGAAGCATCAACATTATCTTGTTATGCAAGCATGGAAAAGAAAGTCTCCGACAGTAATTCTTTAAGTGTCAAAGTTACTTTAAAGCCAGAATATGTGAGTTTTGTCAGGAGGACAGTGCAGAGCAACATCTCAGCTTTGAGAAACCACTGCTCTGTTACACACTGAGCAAGCTGAGGAAGTGGAGATGAGGCTGAAATGAGTTACACCCAAACCTCTCATGGAGGAAAAATGAACAGAGAGGATGACATCATAGGGCACTAAAAGGTGCAGTTGACCTGACTTGCTTAACACCAGGGTACGATTCAGCATTTAGTGCTGCACTGGTGACAACCTGTGTGGTCACTCACAGAAACAAAAAAAAACTAAATTCAAAGTCTCTGCATCAACAGTGGAAGAAGTTTCTCTCTGTCTCTCTCTCCTATTATCCCTCTGCTCCAGAAACATCCCCAACAGTCTGCACACAAACCCAGCAGCCTGTCTTCGGTCAATGGATGGTGTGGAGGTGGACAACACATGGCTTACTTGAAGCTGTTTTTCAAAAGTCTATGACTTACAGAGGTAGAGCAAACATAACCCTGTACCCAAGAGGCCAGGTTTCCCAAGCATGTCTCTGTAAAGGAGACTGTAAATGCACAAAACACAGACTTTGGTCATTGGTATGGAGCTCGGGGAGATATGGAGTTTACCCCAGTAGACGAGAGGGTAGCCTCCCTCCGCCCCCGGGTGGGGGGATGGATCCTGACTGTGGTTTGTGGCTATGGTCCAAACAGCAGCTCAGAGTATCCACCCTTTTTGGAGTCCTTGGAGGGAGTGCCGGAGAGTGCTCCATCTGGGGATTCCCTTGTCCTGCTGGGAGACTTCAATGCTCATGTTGGCAACAACAGTGAGACCTGGAGGGGCGTGATTGGGAGGAACGGCCCCCCTGATCTGAATCCGTGTGGTGCTTTGTTATTGGACTTCTGTGCGCGTCAAAGATTGTCCATAACAAACACCATGTTCAAGCATAAGAGTGTCCATATGTGCACTTGGCACCAGGACACCCTAGGCCGCAGTTGGATGATTGACTTTGTAGTCGTGTCGTCGGACTTTCGGCCGCATGTCTTGGGTGAAGAGAGGGGCGGAGCTGTCAACTGATCACCACCTGGTGGTGAGTTGACTCCGATGGTGGGGGAAGATGTCGGTCAGACCTGGCAGACCCAAACATATTGTGAGGGTCTGCTGGGAACGTATGGCGGAGTCTCCTGTCAGAAAGAGCTTCAACTGTGTTCCCGGGGCGGTAGGGGATATTGAGCCCGAGTGGGCTTTGTTCCGTGCCTCCATTGTTGAGGCGGTCGATCGGAGCCGTGGCCGTAAGGTGGCTGGTCCCTGTCGTGGCGGCAATCCCCAAACCCACTGGTGGACACCGGCGGTGAGGGATGCCGTCAAACTGAAGAAGGAGTCCTATCGGGCCTTTTTGGCCTGTGGGGCTCTCCTGAGGCAGCAGACAGGTATCGACAGGCCAAGCGGAATGCAGCTTTATCGGTCACCGAGGCAAAAACTCGGACATGGGAGGAGTTCGGTAAGGCCATGGAGAACGACTTACGGACGGCTTCAAAGAGGTTCTGGACCACCATCTGGCGTCTCAGGAGGGGGAAGCAGTGCGCTGTAAACACTGTGTTCAGTGGGGATGGCGCGCTGCTGATCTCAATGTTGTGGATAGGTGGAAGGAATACTTCGAAGACTTCCTCAATCCCACCGACAGGCCCTCCTCTGAGCAGCACTGGGGTGGACTCTACCATCTCTGGGGTTGAGGTTGCAAAGGTGGTCAAAAGGGCTCCGGGGGTGGATGAGATCTGCCCAGAGTTCCTTAAGGCTCTGGATGTTGTGGAGCTGTCTTGGTTGACACGACTCCGCAACATCGTGTGGACATTGGGCGCAGTGCCTCTGGACTGGCAGACCGGGGCGGTGGTCCCTCTTTTTAAGAGGGGGGACCGGAGGGTGTGTTCCAACCACAGGGGGATCACACTCCTCAGCCTCCCTGGTAAGGTCTATTCAGGGGTACTGGAGAGGAGGGTCCGTCAGATAGTTGAACTTCGGAATCAGGAGGAGCAATGTGGTTAACGTCCCGGCCGTGGAACAGTGGCTCAATTCTACACCCTCAGCAGGGTCCTCGAGGGTGCATGGGAGTTTGCCCAACCAGTCCGCATGTGTTTTGTGGACTTGGAGAAGGCATTCGACCGTGTTCCTCAGGGAGTCCTGTGGGGGGTACGGGGTGTCTGACCCCTTGTTACGGGCTGTCCGTTCCCTGTACAACCGGTGCCAGAATTTGGCCCGCATTGCCGGAAGTAAGTCGGACTCATTTCCAGTGAGGGTTGGACTCCACCAGGGCTGCCCTTTGTCACCGGTTCTGTTTGTAACTTTTATAGACAGAATTTCTAGGGTGTCGAGGGGGTCCGGTTTGGTGACCTCAGGATTGGGTCACTGCTTTTTGCAGATGATTTGGTCCTGTTGGCTTCATCAGGCCGTGACCTTCAACTCTCACTGGATCGGTTCGCAGCCGATTGCGAAGCTGCTGGGATGAGAATCAGCAGCTCCAAATCTGAGTCCATGGTCCTCAACCGGAAAAGGGTGGAGTGCCCTCTCCAGGTCAGGGTTGAGATCCTGCCCCAAGTGGAGGAGTTTAAGTATCTCGGGGTCTTGTTCACGAGTGAGGGAAGGATGGGGCGAGAGATCGACAGGCGGATCGGTGCGGCGTCTGCAGTAATGCGGACTCTGCACCGGTCCGTTGTGGTGAAGAGTGAGCCGAAAGGCAAAGCTCTCTGTTTACCGGTCGATCTTCATTCCTACCCTCACCTATGGTCATGAGCTGTGGTGACCGAAAGAACAAGATTGCTGGTGCAAGCGGCCGAAATGAGCTTCCTCCGCAGGGTGGAGGGAGGAGCTCGGAGTAGAGTCGCTGCTCCTCCGCGTTGAGAGGAGCCAGATGAGGTGACTTGGGCATCTGGTGAGGATGCCTCCTGGACGCCTCCCTGGTGAGGTGTTCAGGGCATGTCCTACTGGGAGGAAACCCCGGGGCAGACTCAGGACACACTGGAGAGACTACATCTCTTTGCTGGCCTGGGAACGTCTCGGGATCCCCCGGGAAGAGCTGGACGAAGTAGCTGGGGTGAGGGAAGTCTGGGCTTCCCTGCTTAGGCTGCTGCCCCCGCGACCCGACCCCGGATAAGCGTAAGAAGATGGATGGATGGATGGATAAATAAACATTGAGTACATTTGGCATTTCAGTCATTGATTTTACCATATCAATCAGTGGTTAAGTTACAGGAGTGTTGGGTTTAAGCACCCAACTGGCTATCAGCTGCTGTGGGTGTCGAAAGAAGCTCCAAGGCACAGATTCTTAGTTAATGCATTTGCAAAAGGGAA
The DNA here is from genome assembly GCA_008086565.1 of Thalassoma bifasciatum. NCBI lineage: Eukaryota > Metazoa > Chordata > Actinopteri > Labriformes > Labridae > Thalassoma > Thalassoma bifasciatum. The sequence continues at coordinate 233,851 of RPOG01000728.1, read as the reverse complement.
GTCTGATCAGAGGTGCATCCAGCACCCTGACTCCTATCAGCTCCCCCGACTTCCCCGTTGTTCAGCTCTTTATTCACAGAGAAATCATCATATGGGCGTGATCGTATAGTCCTTAGTCATGTAAAAACCAGAAGTTCACAGGCAGAACATACTTGAATGGACATCATGTAACCCCATTCTGTAAACAGCTGATACCTACTTTCTGCATTAGGAGTCTGTCCTTGACGTCAGAATGAAAACATAGATTACAAGCACGGCAGTACAGCATCACTCTAACAAGGAGCAATAAAAGTAGTTAAATTAGATGTCAATGAGATGCATAGGAAAATAAATAAGTGAAATTAAGCATGGGAAGGGAACAGTAGTTGTAAATATTTTTGAGAGTTCTTTTTTTTTGGGGGGGGGGGGGGTATTTTCATTATTTTTAGTGGTTCAAGGAACATATTTAATTCATTTAGAAATATAACATTCAGGGAGAGATTAGAATCCCGATTTTATTAAATTTGCAAAGGTATAAAAGTTTATTACAGCAAAATCGCCATATTTGATTTTTAATCTTGCACAAAAAGTTATCGTGTATTGAAAATAAATCTGAAACCAACTGACTTTTTATTTTTACAGCCGGTGGAAAAACTGCGTCCTCATTACCCACGTAGGCTGTTAGTTGAAAATAAAAAGTGATAAATGATTTACGGGCTTTTATGAATTTGGTATAAGTAAACAGCTCTTTCATGATGAAGTGAGCAGATTTACCGCTGTTTCTTTCCTGTCACTTCACTTTTATCTTTCGGACCGTTTCACATTTTTGTTGTTGTGTTGTAGTTGAGCTGATTTATTCCAGTAGGTGTCAGTAATTCACCTCAACCTGAGCGCCCTCAAATTGACAAACGGCATACGTGCATTGTGGGAAACAGTACGCCAGGTAGACTGGTCCGTTGCATACTGAGAAATTTTCCTGGATCAGTAGGACATCCGGGAACTTGTAGTATACTACAGATCTCGCAAGTTTTCACATACTGCCTACTACATACTGAATTTCAGCCGAAGTAGTAGGCATCGCTAGTATAGTAGACGGTTTGGAAAACAGCCAGTGTCTCAGAAATTCAACACGGATGTTTAAGTCTTTTAATGGGCACAAGGGATACACATGTGAAGTAACAAAGAGGCGTGATCTTACTTAGATCTTACATAGTCTTAGTTCACCTTCTATTTGGCTGCTGACGTTATCGTAATGTGCTCACTCTGTCAGCTCTACAAGGATGAACATTCATGAAGGGAGACTCCATATGGATGATACTGTTTTGCTCATATGAGAGAGACAATCCACGTCTTCACTCTGTTTGTAGATCAGCTTTGTGCATGCTATCGACTTTGCACGCGTTTTTCCACACAAAACGTCGGCATGAGAGTTGCTCGCTTCGTCAAGATGGCATAAGCACTTCGTGAAAGAGGCAGGCAGAGCTTGACCTCATTTGCATATTCAAGCAGACGCTGAAACAGCTCACGGAGGAATGCCATGAAAATCAGGGACTTTCGACGGGCCTAAATCCATGATCCCAGTGGGGTTTTTGTTTGTTTGTTTGTTTGTTTTTTCAGGAAAAAAAGCCACATTCATGACTTTGGGACATCAGGCTTCTGCATCAAATGACTTTTAACTGTTTTCAAAAGTATAATATGGCACCTTTAACACATGGATTAATGCTGAACAGAGGATTCAGTCAGTGGATTAAATGAAGTTACAGTGAAAGACGGGACTAGGGTTGTCATGATTTCAATTTTTTGAATCATGATTATTGTGAGAGGAAATATTGCGATTTTACGATTATTCGCGATTATTGACAGTATGAAAGAAAAAAACTGCGATTTTAAGTGTTTGTCTTTAAAGTCTTTAATGATGCTTTAACTTTTAAATATTCACTGTCCTTTTAAGTAAAACGTTTCAATAATCCTTTATATTAAATTAGATTGTATAAAACAAAACAATAGAGAACTTAAGGAACTGTAGACACTTATAAGATTGATTTCACACAATTTCCCAGAAAATATCCACATTCATAAAAACATCAGCTTTTTATGCTTCTCTGCCTCAAACCGGAATCATTGTCTTTAAGATTAGGGGTTATATTAGGATTTATGTTATATATATTGTCTTACATCACTATACATAGGACAGAGTTTACCTGATAATGTTAATGAACTCTCCCAGTGAAAAGTGACACCCATCCACAGTGGCTAATCCACAAACAGGGCAGACTGGATGGATGATTCAAACGCACCCTTCTCAATACTGTGTTTGTGCAGCAGCTGTCAGCTCTGAGTGAATCAGTCTGAAGACAAACAGTAAGACCATGTCTCTTATTAAGACCCTCTGAATTCAACTGAACACCTTGAAATAAACAACCACCTGTTGTTAGAGAAAAAAAAAAATTAGCGCGACAGATCTAATACTTTAACGTGCTAGCATGTTAGCTCATTAGCTCACGCAAGCGTCAGCTGATGAGGATGATTGACAGTTCACGTTCTCCTAAACACTGATACAGAGATATCATGTTGAAGCAGGTAAACACAATGAAGCGGGGGATACGATGCTGCTTTGTTCTAGTTTTGATCGTACAACATTACAGCAAGTCAGTTAGTTCTGTACATTGGTTTCCAAAGACAGTAGCCTCTTGTGCCTCTGTGCGCGCAGCTCACGCTTCTCACATCCCACCTCCCGCGAGACATTTCTGTGGTAATCGTGGCTTCTAAAAATTGTTATGAATAACCTACCGTGTCTATTTATAATCGCGGTAATCGTAAAATCGGTTAATCTTGACAACCCTAGACGGGACTCAACATTTCTTCAGGTAAAAGTCAAAAAACTTCTCAAGCATTCATGTCCATATAGTGCGCCGCTCTAACTCCCGCTTAAATGAATGTCGATTGCCCATTCACGATGTCTCCCTCCTCGCAGCTAATATTCGCAGTCATGATTCATGATCCATCCGTGACACCAAAAAGAGGAGATTTTCTTTGAATAGTAGTGTTCTGAGAAATACTAATGGTTATTGCTTCATTTTCTAAAGCAAAGAAGGATCACAGTATTATTTTTGAAGAACAGCAGGTTTTACGCACGCGTGTCAATAGCACCAATAATAATCATCAGGTGAGCAAAAAGGATCATGGCTTCATGGATGTTTCAATAAAAGATCCAAAAGACATTCCTTAAAAGTGCCAAAGGTTGCAGAGGTGTGAATATGGATCAGATCAGATCATTGTTTTCTAACGGAGCTCAGTGACATCATCAAACACTCAAGCAAACATTTCCGATTGATATTGATCATGTGTCTATTGTGATAGATATTATTGTTTTATCGCCCAGCCCTGCAATAGCATAATCAGAGATGTGGGCATCTCGACAGTTGGATGAAGATAGCTGAGTCTTGTCATTTTAAGTAACTTTTTGTGTTATATGATAATCTGTCTTTTTTATCCTTCTTTTTTTTTTCAAGAACACTTATAAATTCCTCACAGCCTTCAAAACAAAGTTATTAGTATTGTTGCCTTTGCTAAGAAGAGCTGTATGTCCAGTGCTTATCCTGCTCTCGAGAGGTACAGGGTGAAAGATTTCATCAGGACTGCAGTGATGAAACTTTTGATATCAAGTGTGCCATGACAAAACTAACTACTGTTGTAGAGGACTTACAGGCTGTATCAGATGGGTTCAACATGGGGGGCAGGTAACAGGATTCTTCTCTGACAGGATGCTGAGAGAAGGTGTTTCTATTTCAAACAATGCCAAGCTACACACAAAAACTGTTTAGAGCAAACACACCTACTTAAAGCTGCAGCTCATTTACAGCACCACACACAACAATATACCAGAGAGAGAATTATTCTACACAACTCATGAATGATAAAACAGACCCAAGGCTAAAAAATCAATCACAGCACAGCACAGCTGCACACAGCTCAGCAAGGTGATGAAGCTGTGGTTTCCTGGTTCAGTGTCAAATAGTTTCACTTTGTCAACAAATCACTTGAGAGCGAGTCCACACCCCCTTCAGAAACACTGTCACCGACTTTTGTCCACTCAAAGAGTGCATTCAGTAAGATCACTGTCAGATTCCATGTGGATATGGTGAAGAGAGAAATTTAAAGGAGTTTTAAGTCTCCATACTTACTCCATTGACTTAATAAGCTATTCATGTGCATCTTGTGGGTGGAAGGGCAAACCAGAGGTCCTGTGCTGAAGCTGAGGAGGAACCACACACAAGCAACAAAATGAGCAACAGACACAAGACTTGAGACAAAGACAGCTGTCAAACAAGCAACATGGAGCACTAACATGAAGGTGTGTGTCCCCATAACTGAGGAGGATATGATCCCTGCAGGGCTGGAGTGGTGTGTGTGTGTGTGTGAGCACACTCACAAATTAATTCTACCTGTTACCACTATCCATCTGAATAAATGGCATCTAACAATCAAACAAGGAGTGTTGTGCTTTTTATTAAGGCTTTATACTTTCCTATGTTACCCTGCAGTAGCTTTGCATAATTACCAGCTCAAAAAACGCTCTCGTGCTGGTGTTTCAGGCTAGAAACTCCAATTTCAGCCTGTCTGAAACAATGTGTTTTAGCTGCAGTCTCTTTAAGGCCCCCTTCTCCGGGGGCAGGGCCATGGGCAGATTCTGTTTTTATGGACCATCCCCTATGTATGACGAACCAGTTAGAAAATCCTCATCATCATTTCAGCCAGTCTTGTGAAGATCTCATGCTTTTTACAGAAAGGAACCTTTTGATAAGTTAAAAAACAGATTCAGAAATGTATACAATAAATAAAGATGTAGAGGTTTAGTCTAAACATTAGAGCTGCATGATTCTGGCAAAAATGTGAATCACAATTTTTTGCTTAGAATTGAGATCACGATTCTCTGGCACGTTTTTTTCTTACCAAATGTTTATTGCACTGATGAAGTTTAAGAAAACAAAAAAGAACATTCAAATGGTTATTCAGGGGTTGAAATTCAGGTAAATTTGCTGCTGGCCCTCCAGGCCAGTGGCCTGCATACTGCTACTCTTAAACTGTGTTATGCTAATGAAATGTGCATAGACCAAAACAATGCTGAGCAATTTCCTAATGCTAATAATGCTGCAGATCTCCTGATTTATTTACATATCAAAAGAAAGTGCAAATTTATTCCTACAAAAAAATCTTAACTGTAAGATGAGAATTATTTTGATTTTTTGATTTTAACGTTGCTCAGGGTAATGTGCTTTTTTCCTACCTTGATGAATGGTTGTTGAAGGTATCTCAACACAGGAGTTGTCTTGTGCTTTTTCTTATCTACAGCCCTAGATTATGATTATATTAAGTTTATAATTAAAGCTGTTGAGGTTTAGCAGCTAAAGAGATACAGTTGAACAGTTCCATCATAAATGAGTATCTGCATCTTATCCCAGCCAACTCTAGCGGTCTTGTCTGAGTTTTTTTCAGCCTCTTTTCTCCTTCAAGCGTTCCTCTGGTTCTCTTTAGTTTGCATTTTGGATGACCTTGTCCGGCTTTTGACTGGAAACCAGAAATTAAAATAAAAGATAAAAAAAAAAAAAAACAGGTTTCAAAGAGAATCCGCCTGCTCTGCAGTACTCTTCAGTAGTCAAATCTGATGTTTTTGGTGCACTGAAGGGAAAAGAGAGCGAGAACAGAGGAGCTGTCTGCAGTTAATTGACGCGCAGGTTAATTTCATCCTATATGCGCGCAGGTGGAGGAACAGAAATGAAATGTTTGCTGAAGCAGTCAGTAAGACACGATCTCACACTGATGACTGATAAAATAACAGTATGCCATCATATGGGCATCATTTGATTGTGTGTTTATTTTTAAAAGCATACGTTTAAGTGGCCCGAGCGAGCGGGCCAGTGGAGAGCTCAGTCAGCTGACCCTGTCAGTTGTGCCCTTCTCACTCACCTTTTTCTTACTCAAATGCTGNGGAAGAAAGCCAAACGATGGCTGAACATTTTGCAGGTAGAATGAAGTTTCTGGCTGAAAGTATGACTGAATGAGAAGGGTCTGAATGAGGCTGAAGTAATTCCCTGAAATCTTCAGAATCTGAAGCTCTCCCATGCTTTCCAGATGGAAGAAAAATTGCGAAAAAAGTGAAATATCTCTGAAAGTATAAGTGAAACCGGTCTGAAAAGTCATAGCGCACCAGTCCTGAACGAGCCGGTCGTTTTGAAGTTTGAACGGTGAAAATCGGTTGAAATTTGTGGGAGAAGAAGCGATCCAAAAAAGTGGGCGGAAAACGGAAGAAGAAAAAGAAAAAGAAGAATAAACTTTTTGAAAATAGAAGAACATAAGCTGTGAATGCCTTGCTGCATTCACAGCAAATGAGTATCTGCATCTTATCCCAGCCAACTCTAGCGGTCTTGTCTGAGTTTTTTTCAGCCTCTTTTCTCCTTCAAGCGTTCCTCTGGTTCTCTTTAGTTTGCATTTTGGATGACCTTGTCCGGCTTTTGACTGGAAACCAGAAATTAAAATAAAAGATAAAAAAAAAAAAAAAAAACAGGTTTCAAAGAGAATCCGCCTGCTCTGCAGTACTCTTCAGTAGTCAAATCTGATGTTTTTGGTGCACTGAAGGGAAAAGAGAGCGAGAACAGAGGAGCTGTCTGCAGTTAATTGACGCGCAGGTTAATTTCATCCTATATGCGCGCAGGTGGAGGAACAGAAATGAAATGTTTGCTGAAGCAGTCAGTAAGACACGATCTCACACTGATGACTGATAAAATAACAGTATGCCATCATATGGGCATCATTTGATTGTGTGTTTATTTTTAAAAGCATACGTTTAAGTGGCCCGAGCGAGCGGGCCAGTGGAGAGCTCAGTCAGCTGACCCTGTCAGTTGTGCCCTTCTCACTCACCTTTTTCTTACTCAAATGCTGCCTGGAGCAGCAGGTTCATGTGTTGTAGAGACCCTTTACCATTGGTTGAGAGGGAAGACAGTGGTGGTGCTGTGTTTTAGTGTATTTGTTTATAACACAGTCCGTGATATAAAATGCTTAAGAAGCGCCCGTGTTTAGAAATAAGATCATGTGCATGTATGAATCAAGATCACAATCTTCTAACGAGTAATGGTGCAGCCCGACTATACATCCACCATTATTTTCTCCTCTTGAAGTTTCACATAGATGTTATACTGGAAATATGCCAGTGCCCAAGTGTTGCTATTAAATGACTTTTGATGGTTTGACTGTGTCCCGTAATTGTCTCACAATTAGACTTCTGTTATGAATTCACTTTCTTTGGACACACCTCTGGGAACATGAACACATGGAATGTGATACGACTTCTTGACATCAATGCTTCTTTCAAACAAGCATGTAATGGTTTTAGATTGTAATGGCAGGTAACAGCAAAAAGGTGGATCTGTTAGTTGATCAGACATTTAATTTTTCAAGAATCCTGCAATCAGTAAGCTTAACCTTGTCTCATGGGTAATTGCGTCAGCAGACCTTAAAGCACCAGGAGCTGAAACAGCGATGTATTTTAACCACATATAAACACAAACTGTACATTTAGATGGAGGAACAGACATATCTAAATATTTATCAGTCTATCTGTCAATCAATCTTTCATCTGTGTTTGTGAACTCAGGAAACCAGTTTGGGGAGTTTTGAAAAGTGAATATCATCCCATTCTTTTCTGATATCAGATTTCAGCTTCTGGATACTCCAGGGTCTTCCTTGAGCTATATTTTGTATTACGTAGCGCCAAAGTTTTTTTTTTTCTTCTTAGGTATGTGTAACAAGCTAGGAATGCAAGCCGGCCAGTTTAGCACCCAGACTCTTCTACTACTGAGCCAGAACTAGATGTAAAAAGTGAAAAATGCAGTTTGGCATCTTTTTACTAATCATGAGAGGCCTTCTCTAAGAAAGAAAAACTTAGAAGGCAGCACAAGTTGTTCCAAAACCTACAAACTTTGCATCATTTAGCATTAAAGGAGATGCTGAGGATGTATCAACTACTCATGCCGTGGACAGATCTGGAACCTCACGCCATCAGGAGCGCTGGCTGCACACGGAAAACAAGCTTAGCAGCCACTTGGCTCTTTAGAGCTGAGGGTACTGGGTCCAAGACTCCAAAAAGAATATCGAAGGTTAAACGGTTGGACCTCAAGAAAGTTTTCCACTTAGCCTTGGTATGTTTAATATGTTTCCCTCTTTAAATAGCAAAGTTTGACCAGCATTTCTGGATACAGCACAAGCTGTGTTTATGCACAATGGTTGCACTACAAAAGCCGAAACCAAAGCAAATGTTGTTGTGTCCTTTTTTTTTTTTGTAAAATATGTATTATAAAACTTATGATGGCCCACATTCACCTGACAAGCCCAGAAAATGTCTTATTTCAAGTTAATAAAAGCAAAATAACAACTAATTGCTTAAATTGCTTGTAATTGTACTTTGTATGTTCCTTGTTTTAAGACATACTTATACCAAAAAGCTTGACAGGTCAGTTTTATTAACAGATACAGATATGGCAGATATAGTAACTATTTTCTATCAATTTGAGCATCAATTTAGTCTTAACCATCTTGAAATAAGACACTTTTCTGAACATAACAGGTAAATGTAGCTAAGGCCCTGTTTACACAACAACATATTCACAGATTTTCACCCTAAAACACAAACAAAAAACTCACTGAAAGAATTCTGCTTTAACACAGAAATGCTACAGTGCTCAAGGCGCTGTAGCATGCATGTCAAAACTAAAGATGGCAATATTTCTGTAGGAGCCGTATATACAACAAAGGCTTAGAGGCTGGAGAGGTGATCTGATCGTTTGAAGTTTATACCAAAAACTCTTTCTCTGATTGTACAAAAAG
>RPOG01000728.1:98890-224857 GCA_008086565.1 Thalassoma bifasciatum | reverse complement strand
AAGTTGTTCCAAAACCTACAAACTTTGCATCATTTAGCATTAAAGGAGATGCTGAGGATGTATCAACTACTCATGCCGTGGACAGATCTGGAACCTCACGCCATCAGGAGCGCTGGCTGCACACGGAAAACAAGCTTAGCAGCCACTTGGCTCTTTAGAGCTGAGGGTACTGGGTCCAAGACTCCAAAAAGAATATCGAAGGTTAAACGGTTGGACCTCAAGAAAGTTTTCCACTTAGCCTTGGTATGTTTAATATGTTTCCCTCTTTAAATAGCAAAGTTTGACCAGCATTTCTGGATACAGCACAAGCTGTGTTTATGCACAATGGTTGCACTACAAAAGCCGAAACCAAAGCAAATGTTGTTGTGTCCTTTTTTTTTTTTGTAAAATATGTATTATAAAACTTATGATGGCCCACATTCACCTGACAAGCCCAGAAAATGTCTTATTTCAAGTTAATAAAAGCAAAATAACAACTAATTGCTTAAATTGCTTGTAATTGTACTTTGTATGTTCCTTGTTTTAAGACATACTTATACCAAAAAGCTTGACAGGTCAGTTTTATTAACAGATACAGATATGGCAGATATAGTAACTATTTTCTATCAATTTGAGCATCAATTTAGTCTTAACCATCTTGAAATAAGACACTTTTCTGAACATAACAGGTAAATGTAGCTAAGGCCCTGTTTGCACAACAACATATTCACAGAGTTTCACCCTAAAACACAAACAAAAAACTCACTGAAAGAATTCTGCTTTAACACAGAAATGCTACAGTGCTCAAGGCGCTGTAGTATGCATGTCAAAACTAAAGATGGCAATATTTCTGTAGGAGCCGTATATACAACAAAGGCTTAGAGGCTGGAGAGGTGACCTGATCGTTTGAAGTTTATACCAAAAACTCTTTCTCTGATTGTACAAAAAGGTCAATAAATGCACATTTTGTGAGAAGGCAGTCAGTAGATTCAGCAGCAGAAGAATGAAACAGTAGGTTGCTATTGTTGTTGTTCAGTTTGCACATGGCACAGTGCAGTTTTAATGTACATGCACAAAGTTAAGCGTGACTTCAGCGTTTTTACCGAAAACGCCTGCTTGCCTTTACACGGCAACAGTGAAAACAGCATTTGGAGGGCATTTTCAAAAGTTTGCGTTTAGGTCAGCTGGAACACTGTTTCCTTGTAAATGGGAGATTTCAGTTTTTGCAGTGCAGATATGGATTTTTACTCCGAAGCTGAAAAAGTATGTATGTCGGTACATTATGCAGCACTTATACCCTGATTTGACTATGCTGGGCTATCCAGAGGGTTGCTTTCTTAAACAAATAACTATAGGAGAATGTTTTTAATTGTTAAGCATCGTCCTACCTCACTCTGCTATGCTCTCCTACAGGTGAATGCAGACTGTGAGCATAGTATGGACCATTGGACAAAATGTGTCTGAAAATTGCTCTCAGGTGTTTTTAATCTACATTACATATCCCATCACACGTTTTCATATCCGTAAGTACCTGAAAACTTTCATGTAGGTTTAATATATCCGAAATATGTTCTGTAAATTGAGATATCAGTTGTTTAAGAAACAAAACACAGAAGTATTTTGTTCACAGTTCTATGAGAGTCTTTTTTCTTAAGTTTTTTCACCAATATGTCTAAAGATTTTCTGATATGAACATCTATTTGCACTGGTTAAACCGTCTCTGGAAATGTGATCACACTCTTCGATTTGCATCGACATTTCCCTATAAGGCTCACTCATTTTGTGACTGACAGTAACTCGTGCCAACAAAAAGACTCCAAAAATGCGTGGACACCTACCTGGATTCACTCAGTTGATGAATGGCTGCTGGGTTTATCGTCCCTCTGAAGTACTGTCGCTCATATTTCCGCCCTCTGACTGCGCAGACAGTCTCGGTTTGAACACTTTTCCGTCTCTTGCAGCGTGCAGGCAATAGATGTGGGTTCCTACAGCTCACTGCGCTGTGGATGTGGCGGTGAAATAAGCCTCGGTAACGCAATACATTTTTTATGGGTTGTCTTAGGAACCAGCCTCACCAGTGCGTCGGTGGATGAAACTCCACCCACGGCCAGTGAAGAGCGGCTGGAGCTGAGCTACACGCCGGGAGGCTACACCGCTGTCAGGGGAGTGAAGAGGCACAGTGTGGGAATACGTTCCTCAACTATTTATTTTTTTTTAAATATTGAATTACTGTATTTTTGTGGTGTTTGTAGTGTAGTCACAGGAATAATATATATATGTGTATATATATATATATATATATATATATATATATATATATATTTACGCATTCATAAAACCATCGCACAAACACTTTAGGACACATAATATTTACATTTTGAGAAAAATATCCTGCCTATGGAAAACCGTGAACTGGCCTCTGAAGTCCCTGCTGAAAGTGTTTTTGCTGATTGGAAGTATTTGGATGCAGCACAGAGGTGGGAGTGTTTCAACAATGAGGAGCTCTGGCCCCGAGCATGAACTCCCACTCTGTCAGTGTGGAAAGTGAATAGAGTCGAACAACAGACACATAAACAGACAAATGAGCCCTCTGCGGAGAATGGGGGAGAGCTTGATGTTGTCAGATGAACAGGGGGACGGGACGAGTCCATTCAGGCTGCTGTCCTGATGTAAACTCCAAAATGAAGTCATGCTCCGATGTGTTGCTCTGCTTCTGTTTGTTATGTGTTTTAAGCCAATAAAAAATGAGAGCGAAGAAACATAGGAGGCAGATCAGGTTCATTTTTGTATTTGTTTTTGTAATACCCGAATCAGCCACAGGAGGCTGGAGCGCCATAACATATGGGTCAATGACGTGACGTCCCTTTTTTTGTGTCCGAGTGCAATATTTCCTTCCATCATGAATTGAGTATTTCATCACATGTATTTCTTTATTCTATGAAACCAGTGTTATTTGAACACATCTTTAAACTATTAAAATATAACATGTTTTTTTGTGTTTTGGTTCCTCAAACCCCCAAAATGTCAGGTGGTGCAACCGTCCTGACAAGTATCCACAGTAATTAAACTCTAAAAATTGAATGTTAGTTATTGTAAATGGAAATTAAAAATACAGTGGCATTATTTTATGTTTGAACCTTTTTAAATAAAACATTCTTTGCAAACGAAAAGGATTTTAAAGCTGTTGAGAAATTAAAAAAAACTTTTGTCCAGAAATTTTCACCTTGTCAAATGTCAGGGTGGTGCAACCGTTAGGCACCATTAGACTTTTATTTTAAAGTGAAGAGAATAAAACAGGAAACAGGAAACTGCATCAGCCAGAGGAGCCCAAATGACATTTGTGACCAAGTGGAAAAGTTTGTAGATTTCTCTGAAATACTGATAAAAAAAGGTTTTTTCACTTCATTGGTGACTGGAACAATTTCCATGTCAGGTGGTACAACCAATGTAATAATGTGAAATGTTATTTTAACATAAAATTATTTATCTTACTCGCAAAAAAAAGAAATGAAACACACAGAATGAAAATGTTTGAGTCACTACAGAAACTTGAGAGATACTTGCCAATAATTTCACTTAAATCTTTCATTTAAATCATTTAAATCTTTTCTTTAAACTCATGTCTACAGACTTACTTTTATATGATGTGTTCTTCAATTTAATTCATCTAATTGATTTTATTCTCCTCATTGTTCACTATCTTTTCATGTGTTTTTAATTAATTTAGTAATGTATTAACTTCTTTTTTCATCCATTTATTCATCAACTCGTTGCTCTAGATAATTGTTACTCTTCCTATGATGCTATGGTGGTTTCTTCATCTTCCTCTTTAAACTTTTATTTGATCGAATATCCATCTCATTTTCTTAATCTCAATTTTAACACTTACTGATCTATTTGATCTTGTCATCTTGTTCACTTTTTCTTGTTAATCTTCTGAATAACATTTTGTCTTACATTGTTTTCTCTCTATCACCTAGTTGTTGTTTTTTTTTTCAATTCCATTGAGTTTCTGCCACACTTTATTGACATTTATTGTCAAAAATTCAATGTAAAAAGACGAGGAAACAATTTCCATAATATATATTTTTTTAAAAACACACAGTTTATAGTCATTTCAGTGCAGTAAATCCAAGTCCATATTTATAGGTCAACCAGTTCTTTTTATATTCTTATGTATTCCTTTAAACATCTGATAAATATTTCAGACTGAGCTGGTCATAAGAGTGATGACTTTTGACATCGTCAATTAAACTTTAGTTACATAGTATCAAATCACAACAAATGTTATTTCAAGACACTTTCCAAAACAACAGGTTCAACCTACTAATTTCACACCATTAACAACAAGCTGACATCAGGACTAGATAAGGAGTTTGATCTCATGTTAACCTTCCATGAGTAGAGAGTTTTGCAGCATTTTGTGAGTTACAAAGATAAGAACAAACTTCAGGTCCATGGCAGCAGGCCATCCACAGCAACAATCCAGAGGAACCTACAAGACAAGCTTCTAGAAAGATCGCAAACTTAAATTTGACATTCAGATTCAAAGTAAGTGACAGTCAGATAGAGGAAGGAGGGAAAAAAGAGCTACCATAGCAGTTTAAGCCTATAGCACCATAGATAACACCTGGTTCAGACATGATCCAGCGCCAACTATAAGCTTTATCAAAAGGGGAAGATTAAAGTCTACTTCTGACAACAGAGAGGGTGTTGGCACCCTTGACAGTAAATTGTTACAAAGAAAAGGAGCCTGAAACTACAGGCTCCAGCCCCCATATTGCATTTGGAGATGGTAGGCACCACAAACAGGCATGCATGCTGACAGAGTTCCAGATGGATAATATAGTATAATGAGCTCTTTGAGATAAGATGGTTTATTTCCAAATGTGCAAAATCCAGATCAAACTATTGTGGATGTTTCTCCTGCACCTAATGAATACTTTAGCTCTAGCTGCTAAGGTGATGATATCCTTCTCTTTTTAGTGAGAACAAACTGGTATGATGTAAAATGAGGATTTATACTAAAAACAAATGGAGGTTGATTTCTGTCAGACTACGATTTGATTTTGAAGAAATCTAACACTGGCACCAGACAAACAATCGGCTATTTCCCAGTGGTAAAGACAGTGATCTGTTTGGGTCACAGCATTGGCTGTGGTTTGGTTCCTGTCAGGCACAGCAGAGTTGTGGGGCTGCTGTAGGTGTTGCAGAATTTACTGCTTATTCACAGCCAGACTGGTGAATCATGAAGCAACAGAGCCCACTCATCAGCTCTGCTGTCTTCACCAGCCAGAGGGTAGACCATTCAACCACACCCAGAGCTCCCATCAGCCCAGTGCACCATTGTGTATCATTCATTTTATACCAAACAGACCTGTTTGGTTTTAATGAATCAGTGGGTTTGCTTTGTCCAGTTTAATGACTAGCATAACTTTAATACCTTTCAGAAACTGCTTCTACACTGTGGGTCCAATGCAATGCTTTTATTTTTGTTCACAAAAGACATTCCCAAGGGTTTCTTTACTTTTATGTTGGTACAATTCAATTCCCATGTCCTTCATAAAACAAATAGTGGAAACATCCAACTTTTTTGCTTCATTTTTCTACCTTCTGTTGGGTTTATAAATCAAACATGTTCCACTTCAAAGCGTAATATTGTTAGAATTATCTGGACCCCCCCCCCCACCACCACCACCACACACACACATACACACACAGAGTGAGCCCCCATATCTGTACATACCTGTACATACTGTACATTTATAACATTCATTTGTGACGCTTATACAGACGTTAACACCAGTATATTATTGGCTATCAACTATGACTGACAAAGCTGTCTCAACCCACAGCTGTCATCAGACTTTTGAGAGATGTACTATCAAAGTGTGTGAGTGTTGTCAAAGCTTGTAACTAACCAGGTTAAGGTGAAGACAGGTCATACAGGCCTCAGAGACTAAGGCTGAAGCCAGAGCTATCTGTTAACAATTGCTATCAAGCCTGAGACTGAACGAAATGTCTGAGAGGCAGGGTAAGGCTGGATAAAATGCTGAGCTGGTCTCAGAAAGTTTATGTAGAGAACATAAAACAAGACATTATACAGCTGTGCCTAAAACTTTACACCCCGTCCAGCAGAATTTTCTGATTTTTTGGCCTTTCTCAGAAAATATGAATAGTATCACAAAATCCTTTCTGTCACCAATGGCTGGAGGTTGGGTGACGGACATTTATTAACAAACAACTGTGTTTACTCTTTTTGAATCACAGTGACAACAGAAACTTCCACTTTTTTATACACCCACTCTGATTACAAGCAAATAGATCACAGGTGAGGATGGTTACCTTTGGTAGACATTCAAACACATTTGTCTTAACTTTTGTGCATTTATCAGGCCAAAACCACCAGAGTCGTGTAAACTTCTTAAAAGGGTCATTTTTGAAGTTTCTGTTGTCATTATGATTTAAAAAGAAAATAGTTAACTATTTTTTTCATCAATGTCTTTTCCAAACTACTAACCATGAGTGATAGAAAGGATTTTGTGTTATCATTCATATTTTCTGAGAAGAGGCCAAAAAATCAGAAATTCTGCTTTTGGGCACAACTGTATCAGAATATTAAGCTTTTTATGCTTTATTTTGGCCCTTCTATACCCCTGTAGAGGCTTTATGTGATTTCCCTGCTCCACAGATCCCTTACTTGCAACTTTGGGCAGACCTTGGTGTTTGAGGCCCACCCTTCAAATGTCCCATGAACCAGTTAGGAGTTCCGAATGTGAAGGTGTCATCAATTTAGCAAATCTCACCTACATATGAATATGAAGAGGTTTGAAAGTTTGCACCTTGTAAATCTAAACATTCAGCATTGTTACTATATCTGCATTTGCCATGTGAAAATGAATACAACCCTTTCTTTAATGACTGTNAAAACTTATGATGGCCCACATTCACCTGACAAGCCCAGAAAATGTCTTATTTCAAGTTAATAAAAGCAAAATAACAACTAATTGCTTAAATTGCTTGTAATTGTACTTTGTATGTTCCTTGTTTTAAGACATACTTATACCAAAAAGCTTGACAGGTCAGTTTTATTAACAGATACAGATATGGCAGATATAGTAACTATTTTCTATCAATTTGAGCATCAATTTAGTCTTAACCATCTTGAAATAAGACACTTTTCTGAACATAACAGGTAAATGTAGCTAAGGCCCTGTTTACACAACAACATATTCACAGATTTTCACCCTAAAACACAAACAAAAAACTCACTGAAAGAATTCTGCTTTAACACAGAAATGCTACAGTGCTCAAGGCGCTGTAGCATGCATGTCAAAACTAAAGATGGCAATATTTCTGTAGGAGCCGTATATACAACAAAGGCTTAGAGGCTGGAGAGGTGATCTGATCGTTTGAAGTTTATACCAAAAACTCTTTCTCTGATTGTACAAAAAGTTCAATAAATGCACATTTTGTGAGAAGGCAGTCAGTAGATTCAGCAGCAGAAGAATGAAACAGTAGGTTGCTATTGTTGTTGTTCAGTTTGCACATGGCACAGTGCAGTTTTAATGTACATGCACAAAGTTAAGCGTGACTTAAGCGTTTTTACCGAAAACGCCGGCTTGCCTTTACACGGCAACAGTGAAAACAGCATTTGGAGGGCATTTTCAAAAGTTTGCGTTTAGGTCAGCTGGAACACTGTTTCCTTGTAAATGGGAGATTTCAGTTTTTGCAGTGCAGATATGGATTTTTACTCCGAAGCTGAAAAAGTATGTATGTCGGTACATTATGCAGCACTTATACCCTGATTTGACTATGCTGGGCTATCCAGAGGGTTGCTTTCTTAAACAAATGACTATAGGAGAATGTTTTTAATTGTTAAGCATCGTCCTACTTCACTCTGCTATGCTCTCCTACAGGTTAATGCAGACTGTGAGCATAGTATGGACCATTGGACAAAATGTGTCTGAAAATTGCTCCCAGGTGTTTTTAATCTACATTACATATCCCATCACACGTTTTCATATCCGTAAGTACCTGAAAACTTTCATGTAGGTTTAATATATCCGAAATATGTTCTGTAAATTGAGATATCAGTTGTTGAAGAAACAAAACACAGCAGTAGTTTGTTCACAGTTCTATGAGAGTCTTTTTTCTTAAGTTTTTTCACCAATATGTCTAAAGATTTTCTGATATGAACATCTATTTGCACTGGTTAAACCGTCTCTGGAAATGTGATCACACTCTTCGATTTGCATCGACATTTCCCTATAAGGCTCACTCATTTTGTGACTGACAGTAACTCGTGCCAACAAAAAGACTCCAAAAATGCGTGGACACCTACCTGGATTCACTCAGTTGATGAATGGCTGCTGGGTTTATCGTCCCTCTGAAGTACTGTCGCTCATATTTCCGCCCTCTGACTGCGCAGACAGTCTCGGTTCGAACACTTTTCCGTCTCTTGCAGCGTGCAGGCAATAGATGTGGGTTCCTACAGCTCACTGCGCTGTGGATGTGGCGGTGAAATAAGCCTCGGTAACGCAATACATTTTTTATGGGTTGTCTTAGGAACCAGCCTCACCAGTGCGTCGGTGGATGAAACTCCACCCACGGCCAGTGAAGAGCGGCTGGAGCTGAGCTACACGCCGGGAGGCTGCACCGCTGTCAGGGGAGTGAAGAGGCACAGTGTGGGGAATACGTTCCTCAACTATTGATTTTTTTTAAATATTGAATTACTGTATTTTTGTGGTGTTTGTAGTGTAGTCACAGGAATAATATATAAATATATATATATATATATATATTAATTACGCATTTATAAAACCATCGCACAAACACTTTAGGACACATAATATTTACATTTTGAGAAAAATATCCTGCCTATGGAAAACCGTGAACTGGCCTCTGAAGTCCCTGCTGAAAGTGTTTTTGCTGATTGGAAGTATTTGGATGCAGCACAGAGGTGGGAGTGTTTCAACAATGAGGAGCTCTGGCCCCGAGCATGAACTCCCACTCTGTCAGTGTGGAAAGTGAATAGAGTCGAACAACAGACACATAAACAGACAAATGAGCCCTCTGCGGAGAATGGGGGAGAGCTTGATGTTGTCAGATGAACAGGGGGACGGGACGAGTCAATTCAGGCTGCTGTCCTGATGTAAACTCCAAAATGAAGTCACGCTCCGATGTGTTGCTCTGCTTCTGTATGTTATGTGTTTTAAGCCAATAAAAAATGAGAGCGAAGAAACATAGGAGGCAGATCAGGTTCATTTTTGTATTTGTTTTTGTAATACCCGAATCAGCCACAGGAGGCTGGAGCGCCATAACATATGGGTCAATGACGACCCTTTTTTTGTGTCCGAGTGCAATATTTCCTTCCATCATGAATTGAGTATTTCATCACATGTATTTCTTTATTCTATGAAACCTGTCTTATCTGAACACATCTTTAAACTATTAAAATATAACATGTTTTTTTGTGTTTTGGTTCCTCAAACCCCCAAAATGTCAGGTGGTGCAACCGTCCTGACAAGAATCCACAGTAATTAAACTCTAAAAATTGAATGTCAGTTATTGTAAATGGAAATTAAAAATACAGTGGCATTATTTTATGTTTGAACCTTTTTAAATAAAACATTCTTTGCAAACGAAAAGGATTTTAAAGCTGTTGAGAAATTAAAAAAAACTTTTGTCCAGAAATTTTCACCTTGTCAAATGTCAGGGTGGTGCAACCGTAACATTAGACTTTTATTTTAAAGTGAAGAGAATAAAACAGGAATGTCCTTTGACGTAGTCGGTCTCCTCGGGTTTACTGTAAACACTGGTTCACCTTTTCAAACATCTAAAGAGACTTTATGACTATTTTTTTCCAAAAAAGTGAAGTAACCACTGACCTTCAATTTCCATGTCAGGTGGAACAACCAATGTAATAATGTGAAATGTTATTTTAACATCAAATTATTTATCTTATTCACAAAAAAAAGAAATGAAACACACAGAATGAAAATGTATGAGTCACTACAGAAACTTGAGAGATACTTGCCAATAATTTCACTTAAATCTTTCATTTAAATCATTTAAATCTTTTCTTTAAACTCATGTCTACAGACTTACTTTTGTATGATGTGTTCTTCAATTTAATTCATCTAATTGATTTTATTCTCCTGATTGTTCACTATCTTTTCATGTGTTTTTAATTAATTTAGTAATGTATTAACTTCTTTTTTCATCCATTTATTCATCAACTCGTTGCTCTAGATAATTGTTACTCTTCCTATGATGCTATGGTGGTTTCTTCATCTTCCTCTTTAAACTTTTATTTGATCAAATATCCATCTCATTTTCTTAATCTCAATTTTAACACTTACTGATCTATTTGATCTTGTCATCTTGTTCCCTTTTTCTTGTTAATCTTCTGAATAACATTTTGTCTTACATTGTTTTCTCTCTATCACATAGTTGTTGTTTTTTTTTTTCAATTCCATTGAGTTTCTGCCACACTTTATTGACATTTATTGTCAAAAATTCCATGTAAAAAGACGAGGAAACAATTTCCATAATATATATTTTTTTAAAAACACACAGTTTATAGTCATTTCAGTGCAGTAAATCCAAGTCCATATTTATAGTTCAACCAGTTCTTTTTATATTCTTATGTATTCCTTTAAACATCTGATAAATATTTCAGACTGAGCTGGTCATAAGAGTGATGACTTTTGACATCGTCAATTAAACTTTAGTTACATAGTATCAAATCACAACAAATGTTATTTCAAGACACTTTCCAAAACAACAGGTTCAACCTACTAATTTCACACCATTAACAACAAGCTGACATCAGGACTAGATAAGGAGTTTGATCTCATGTTAACCCTCCATGAGTAGAGAGTTTTGCAGCATTTAGTGAGTTACAAAGATAAGAACAAACTTCAGGTCCATGGCAGCAGGCCATCCACAGCAACAATCCAGAGGAACCCACAAGACAAGCTTCTAGAAAGATCGCAAACTTAAATTTGACATTCAGATTCAAAGTAAGTGACAGTCAGATAGAGGAAAGAGGGAAAAAAGAGCTACCATAGCAGTTTAAGCCTATAGCACCATAGATAACACCTGGTTCAGACATGATCCAGCGCCAACTATAAGCTTTATCAAAAGGGGAAGATTAAAGTCTACTTCTGACAACAGAGAGGGTGTTGGCACCCTTGACAGTAAATTGTTACAAAGAAAAAGAGCCTGAAACTACAGGCTCCAGCCCCCATATTGCATTGCAAACAGGCATGCATGCTGACAGAGTTCCAGATGGATAATATAGTATAATGAGCTCTTTGAGATAAGATGGTTTATTTCCAAATGTGCAAAATCCAGATCAAACTATTGTGGATGTTTCTCCTGCACCTAATGAATACTTTAGCTCTAGCTGCTAAGGTGATGATATCCTTCTCTTTTTAGTGAGAACAAACTGGTATGATGTAAAATGAGGATTTATACTAAAAACAAATGGAGGTTGATTTCTGTCAGACTACAATTTGATTTTGAAGAAATCTAACACTGGCACCAGACAAACAATCGGCTATTTCCCAGTGGTAAAGACAGTGATCTGTTTGGGTCACAGCATTGGCTGTGGTTTGGTTCCTGTCAGGCACAGCAGAGTTGTGGGGCTGCTGTAGGTGTTGCAGAATTTACTGCTTACTCACAGCCAGACTGGTGAATCATGAAGCAACAGAGCCCACTCATCAGCTCTGCTGTCTTCACCAGCCAGAGGGTAGACCATTCAACCACACCCAGAGCTCCCATCAGCCCAGTGCACCATTGTGTATCATTCATTTTATACCAAACAGACCTGTTTGGTTTTCATGAATCAGTGGGTTTGCTTTGTCCAGTTTAATGACTAGCATAACTTTAATACCTTTCAGAAACTGCTTCTACACTGTGGGTCCAATGCAATGCTTTTATTTTTGTTCACAAAAGACATTCCCAAGGGTTTCTTTACTTTTATGTTGGTACAATTCAATTCCCATGTCCTTCATAAAACAAATAGTGGAAACATCCAACTTTTTTGCTTCATTGTTCTACCTTCTGTTGGGTTTATAAATCAAACATGTTCCACTTCAAAGCGTAATATTGTTAGAATTATCTGGACCCCCCCCCCCCCCCCCCCCCCCCCCCCCCCCCCCCCCCCCCCCACCACCACACACACACACAGAGTGAGCCCCCATATCTGTACATACCTGTACATACTGTACATTTATAACATTCATTTGTGACGCTTATACAGACGTTAACACCAGTATATTATTGGCCATCAACTATGACTGACAAAGCTGTCTCAACCCACAGCTGTCATCAGACTTTTGAGAGATGTACTATCAAAGTGTGTGAGTGTTGTCAAAGCTTGTAACTAACCAGGTTAAGGTGAAGACAGGTCATACAGGCCTCAGAGACTAAGGCTGAAGCCAGAGCTATCTGTTAACAATTGCTATCGAGCCTGAGACTGAACGAAATGTCTGAGAGGCAGGGTAAGGCTGGATAAAATGCTGAGCTGATCTCAGAAAGTTTATGTAGAGAACATAAAACAAGACATTATACAGTTGTGCCTAAAACTTTACACCCCGTCCAGCAGAATTTTCTGATTTTTTGGCCTTTCTCAGAAAATATGAATAGTATCACAAAAACATTTCTGTCACCAATGGCTGGAGGTTGGGTGACAGACATTTATTAACAAACAACTGTGTTTACTCTTTTTAAATCACAGTGACAACAGAAACTTCCACTTTTTTATACACCCACACTGATTACAAGCAAATAGATCACAGGTGAGGATGGTTACCTTTGGTAGACATTCAAACACATTTGTCTTAACTTTTGTGCATTTATCAGGCCAAAACCACCAGAGTTGTGTAAACTTCTTAACAGGGTCATTTTTGAAGTTTCTGTTGTCATTATGATTTAAAAAGAAAATAGTTAACTATTTTTTTCATCAATGTCTTTTCCAAACTACTAACCATGAGTGATAGAAAGGATTTTGTGTTATCATTCATATTTTCTGAGAAGAGGCCAAAAAATCAGAAATTCTGCTTTTGGGCACAACTGTATCAGAATATTAAGCTTTTTATGTTTTATTTTGGCCCTTCTATACCCCTGTAGAGGCTTTATGTGATTTCCCTGCTCCACAGATCCCTTACTTGCAACTTTGGGCAGACCTTGGTGTTTGAGGCCCACCCTTCAAATGTCCCATGAACCAGTTAGGAGTTCCGAATGTGAAGGTGTCATCAATTTAGCAAATCTCACCTACATATGAATATGAAGAGGTTTGAAAGTTTGCACCTTGTAAATCTAAACATTCAGCATTGTTACTATATCTGCATTTGCCATGTGAAAATGAATACAACCCTTTCTTTAATGACTGTTGCCATTGTAATTATGACTGATACCATTGTAATAAGTAGAAATGCACATCTAAAAATCAAACTAATAAGACTGATGATAGACGACACACATGATGACATGAAGAAGTTGAATGCTTTGGAAGAAAAACATTTTTAAATGATCCCAAGTGGGTCAGACCAGTAAAATCAGAGTGTAATAAACTTGTTATGACTGAATCCAGGTGAAACAGAACTGAAACATTCTAAAAATGTTCACACTGATTGGAAATTATCTTCTGCAGAACAATATAAACAACCTGCAATTTCTCAAAGGGACTGTGAAGACTTTCTAAATGATAATGAAAACGTCTCATATCTAGATATATGCCTGATCATAAAAGAAAATCTGTTTTTCATTCACTTTTCATCACAAATCAGGGGTCATCACGACAGTTTGAGTACTCCACTTCAACAGATTATCAGAAAAGTCCCTTCAAGAAACGATAAAATTATAGCAATTTTCTGCCTCAGTTTGTTGTTGAAACATGCACAACAAAGAAATACAGATAAAAAAAATAAAAAGATTTGGGCACGTGCCCAAAACAGAAAAATAAATTCTTTCATCTTATGATCAAAACAACTAATTCAGTTTATCAAGAAAGTATGTTTAAGCTACGCTGATATCCATAACAGTGCGGTAATCCTGACACACTGCACCATACCAACTAAAGCGAGAACTATTTGAAAGAAGGTGAAGTTACCCTGTACATGTGTACAGTTTTCACATGTAAAATTTTACATATAAATTACATTAAAGTTTTGGCAGAGCATGATTGTGATCTTTGAAGGTTCTAGATCGGACCTGCAAGGCCAGTTTTGACACTTGTACTGCATGCTACTCTAGAATGTGTACTCTAGTGTCGTACTGGAGAATGCACAACAATGTGTGAGCAGATTGTAGTACAAGCTTGACTTAACTGTCGTTTTTTTTTTCCAACACTCAGCCTCCGCTCCTCTCCTCAAATCCAACATAAAAGAGGGGGCAGCAGGTAACAGGTTAAGCATCATAAAAACACAGAAAATCGATTAAAAAATAGATAAATAAATAAAACAACCATACCTGTTGCAGAAACAGAGTCTCATTAATAAACAGACGTGCAGCTCCTACACAGACACACACCCGTGTTAGCTTGTTCACGAGCATGTGACTGTGAACTAGCTTTTTACACTCAACTCAAAATGTTAAAATAAAATAGATAAGATATTAAACACATGATAAGATAAAAGGGGGACGCGGAAAACAAATAAATACATGAAAAACAAGAAATGCTAATTGACGAACACCTACCTCTCCTCAAATCCAAAATAAGAAAGGCAAGAGGTCAAGGAGTCAACTCAAAATATACCACACAAAACACAAATGAAGAAAGTAAAGGCAGAGCTGCAACTAAAAATAAAAATTACCAAAATACAATTCACAGAGACTCACACAGGTAAACACTGACCGAAAATATTCATTTTGTGAATTATTCATAACATTTAATTGAACCTTGTTACACAAGGTCTCAGAAAGAATACAGCAAGTGCAATTTTACGTGCTTCACCGAGACATGGATGCGTGAAAACAGCTAGAACTGTAATGCGTCTGTACACTGCATTTGGACGGTACGTGCAGACCTCGACAAGCAAGTCAGCCGAAAGCTAAAAGGAGGTGGAATTGCAGTTGTGGTTGACCACTGTTGGTGCCCTCTCCACAACACTTCAAAGAATCAGAGTGTGTTCAGTGGGAGGCTTTGTCAGGTCTGCTGTAAGACAGACAGGTACAAAAAACTCTTTCTGTCAGCAGCCATTACCCTAAAGAACAAAAATTATTATGTTGAAATTCTGAGCATCATCGGTTAATTATTATCATTGTTATTTAATTATTATTATAGTTGTCATGTAGAAAAAAAACACTACTACAATTTTGGAATTTCCCTTCTGGGATCAGTAAAGTATCTTTTATTTTCATTTTCATGTTAAAAACCCTTGATTTAATGCACTAATAATAATAAACAAAACAGAAAGCTGCAACTGGCAAAACACCTTTATCCCCCCCCCCCCAAAAAAAAAACAAAAAAAAAACCCCAAAACTTTTCCAGCATTAGACTATGATTAACCTTAGAAGGTATAGGGAGTGCATTGCGCCAGTGCTTCAGTGGCAAACATTCAGATGTGACTGGATAAAATAACCAGTGGTGAGGTAAAAATTGCATTAAAACTTCACAGGCAGCACATTCAAACAGTTTGAACAAGCAAAAGGCACAGAGTGTTTTAAACAATATACCAAATTATAAAACATTTTACTGCCTCAGGTACAGGCCTGTCTACTTTAGGCACCAAATATCTGTTTGTACACCAAAGTGCAGCCAAGCACATGCTGCCACCTGCTGGTTGTCACAGGCAACTACAAACATGCATACATAGACTCTGTGTCATACAGGCATGAAATGAATGAGCTACAGAGACCTAACAGACACTCTGCAGGTTATTATACATCATATGAAGCTTTACATAACATGGCTGACTTTGCATCTTTATTTTTCAGGGTAATGTGGTTCCATGCCACGCTCTGTATGAGAGGGTCATCCCACTCAGAAGGCACTCACTGAACAAGAACTCAATCTGATGGCTCCATTTTAAAAAGTCTTTGGCTTAAAGTGTAAATTCTGGCAACACATGATGTAATCCACCTTTGGAGGACACTTAGAGTGATTTTTAAAGCACTTTGGGTAAAGAAACACACAGTTAATATAATATATAATGGTTCATTATAAGAAGAACAGAGTGTTAGATGCTTTGAGGCCTTAAAGACGGGGACACTGCCCTGTGTTCTTCTTAGGCTGTATCTAACAGGCATTGTCATCATTTCTATGGATAACTGATTACTGCTCAATAGTTTTAGCTAAATAAAAAGGAAAGACACTCTCTTCTTCCAGCATCGTTTTCATTTCAAGAGCAAACCTTTAAAACCTGAGATAGTAGAGACTGTGAACATAAAACGAACCAGTAATACAACATGGTTTCAGATGTCACATGGTCTCGGAGGTGAATGATGGGATTATGATGTGAACATTCAAGGCTGTACCTCACTCAGAATTAGGTCGGACCGATCAGATTTAAGTCAAAGCTTTAGAATTAATTACATTTTATAGCTAAGTAAGCAACAATGTCAGTTACCTTCCAGATTATGTCAAAGGGCTGTGGGTTTCCAGCCAAGAGCCATGGGCTTCAACAAAATGTAACTCCTCTTTTTGTTCATATATTGCAATAATGAATAAGATATGAAGTAATAAATAGTTAGAGATTTTTTAAAGGCATTTGGCAATCCCTGTTTCCATGTTTCCTGATTCCCGCCGCCACTTTGGGAACTACTGGTGTAGAGTCTGCATTACTATTGCACACATACCACTCTGTCTAGATGCAGGTAAAAAACAGAAGTGGTGATATCCAACTGAAAAAATAAATGAACTCAGAGGGGTTAGTTCAAACCAACTTTTTAAGACATGCTGCTGAGCCTAGGAGCTGTTTAATAAACATGCTTAAAGGCATTTGAAAAAATTGATGTGTTGGAGTTGGTATTATTCAGAATTTTGATGCCAGTAGTTCCACTTTTACTGCAAATGAATATCAGCTTCAAATAGTGGTTATTGATCTCCTTGATTACTAATAATCAGTATGGCCCCTGAAAAAAACATATCGGTCCATCTCTACTTTCTACACAGTGTTGCAGAGGTCAGGTAATAAAGCAAAAACAGTTTCTTCTTCTTCTTCTTTTTTCAAATTGAGAACAAATTAATTATGATAAAGGAAAATGTGCTATGCCTAGTATGCTCCTTTATCCCAAGGGGGTTTTCTTCTTATTCTAATACACTGGAGGAATAAATCAATTGTCTTTTCTCTAATTTCTTCAGTGTTTGCCCCTAAACCTCCTGAACTTTTGAGCCCTGACACTTAAAAGCAAAGATGTCCATCTGCAGCCCTCTTTGCAACAGGCTATATATGTCAATTTAATTAAGCGGTTTTCAACGGGAAATGTTTCCGTTTGAGCATGTTAAGATGTGTAAAATTAACACAAGTATACAGTAATAAAATGAAAAATACACCTAATTTGTACAGCCGACTGATTTAAAGTGTATTGAGCAGACTTTTCTGTCCTTGAAGGAACACTTAATTATGTATTCAATTGATATTCAATGAGTAAAACACTGATTCAAGATTCTCCTTTGTTTGTTAATACACACAAAACCCTAAACCCTGCAACACTGCCATCACCTGAATCCTCATGGCTGTATTTCCAATGACTTTCTTTCCTTTGTTAAGTCTTTCAGCATGGCTTTTGGCGAAATCCTCCCAAATATCCCTAAGTTTTGATGGCTTGAATCCATTAACAATCACCAGTTTGGAGAAAGTGCAGCGATCGTACTCTAGAGTTCTGATTTCAAACAAGTTCCTGAAGGTCAGGAGACTACGGGAGTACACCGGCCTCACATCCAGCACACGCAGGCACAACCCCACATAGACGTCCTCCAGAGGGATCATCTGGACAAACCTGGAAGCCCAGGAGATCTTGGCAGCCAGGTCTGCAGAGAAGACATACCCAGCTCCAGACACATAGGGAGGGAAGCTGTCCTCAGGGTACAGTTCCTTAGACACATGCCATTTACTATGGATGTCCCTCCTGGGCTTGCCATCCCAGATCACTGACCCTGTAATGAAGTCCTGCCTGGGAGAGCTCTCCAAGCGTTCCATGAGGTAGAATACATTTACAAAGATGTCAGCATCAACCTTCATGGCATATATGGCATTTGCACAGTGGGCTGCCAGCCAGTTCATCATCATCATTGTTTTGATGGTCAGGTTCTGGTAACTATCCTGGAAGTTCATTTGGATAATATCTGCATGTTTCCTGCTCTCCTCCTCCAGCTCCTTCTGGGTGCTTGACCCCTGACCTTCCTCAGGTAGACCCACATAGAACAGAGTGAGGGTGTCCTGCCCTCGAGCACCCCATGTGTCTCTGATGGCATCCCTTGCTTGAGCCTGCAGAGGAGAAACTGGGACCATAAAGAGCAGGAAGGGCTCTCTGTCCCTGCATACCGAAGGCTGGTTAAGTATGTATTGGTATGTTTCAGGGGATATCAGCCGGAACTCTTCTGCGGTGAGAGGGCTGAGCTTTGGCAGATGTTTACTCACTTTCACTCTGCTCAGTAAGATCTGAGCAGACAGGATCAGCACAACTACAACGGCGAGAAACTTCACCAACCTCCGGAGAGAAGTTAACCTCATGGCCCCAGCATGTCCTGGTCACCTGTTAGTCCCGGCCCAAGTCCGTCTTGATACCGTAGATTCAGGAAAACACGGCGTATTTCCGTCCGAAGGGCAGCGGCCGCTCCTAACAGGGTGGACCAGGAAATGTTAGTGCCGGAGGCGGCATGGAACAGCGAACAAGAGGGGCAGGTTGCTGCTGTGAGCGCGACGTCATGGAAGCCTCCTCCTGATTGGCTGATTTTTGTGTAGCGCGGGCGGGACTTTAACTATCAGAGCGCAACATACAGAACTGACTAAAGTAGTGATGGGAAGTTCGGCTCTTTCCTGAGAGCCGGCTCTTTTGGCTCCGAAAAGGCTTCTAACTTAGTTTTATTTTTAGCCTCATATTTTAACCTAACCTTGCAAATATGAATGATTTGTGTTTTGATAAACCCTTTTGAATCCATTGTTTTATGGGAATCCTCATAATCACCTCATCTTGTGCATTTTCTACAAAAGCATACATCCTTACTTTTGTCAAAAATTGTAATCAATCTTTTTTGTTTCGCATTAAAAAACAAAAGAACAAGGGACGCTCATATTTACACATTATGATGATGTGATCCTGCTCACTGCCATCTGCTGTCAAGACTGAACCTGACTGAACCTGACAGAATGAACGTGTATTGCAGTGGCAGCTGCTGGTCTTTCAAGGAGGGGAAACTCGTTTTTTTCCCAGGCCATCATAATAATTATTACTTATTTATATAGTACGGTGGCCGGGAAGGGCAAAACAAAATTACAAATTGTGAAACACTCTTACAATGGTTAAGACAAATTTACATTTTAGAAAACAATTTTACATCCACTAAACAAAATTAAATTGCCATAACACATTTACAAGTCCTGAAACAAATTTACCTTTCGGAAAACAAATTAACAAGACGTGAAACACTTTTACAAACGCTGAAACAAATTTACAAGTGGCGAAACACTTTTACAAGCTCAAGTATTAACCGGAAAGGGAATGTACCAACTCCCAGGATGAACCGGATGTGATAACGGGGAGTGGCAAATAGGCCAATAGTGTTTGTTGGAGGTCATCCAAGATGGACAGCGATCAGGTGAAGTTTTGTCCGTTCTGTGGACAGCATATTATGCGCTTAACGCTGTTTTGTTTTTCGTGTGGTCGGTCTTTGGAGTTTTTAAAAACTTGGACGCCGTCCATCTTGGGTGATTGCCGCTCCCCGTTATCACATCCGGTTCATCCCGGGAGTTGGTACATTCCCTTTCCGGTTAATGCTTGAGCTTGTAAAAGTGTTTCGCCACTTGTAAACTTGTTTCAGCGTTTGTAAAAGTGTTTCACGTCTTGTTAATTTGTTTTCCGAAAGGTAAATTTGTTTCAGGACTTGTAAATGTGTTATGGTAATTTAATTTTTGTTTAGTGAATGTAATTTTTTTTTCTAAAATGTAAATTTGTCTCAACCATTGTAAAAGTGTTTCACAATTTGTAATTTTGTTCTGCCCTTCCCGGCCACCGTAATATAGCACTCAAAACAGTGTTACAAAGTGCTTCACAGAGATTTAAATGAACATTAAAAAGAAAGAGAGAAATAAAAGGGAGAAATATACAAAAAAATGTGATTAGGACGAGAGGAAGAACAGCAAGAATATTAAAAAAATATGTAAAAGGCTAAAGCTACCCCCAAAAGGCTAAGAAAAAGAGCAGAAAAACGAAAACCAACAACGATGTCACAACAAATAAAATAAGGAAAGAGAGAGGATTTAAGACATCATGAATGCTTTTGTTTATTTTACGTAAATTCTACCCCCTTTTCCTTTTCTACTCGTTTTTAACAAAGACAAAGTCGCTGGGGATCGGTAAAGTTTCCGGATCAGCTCAGAACATCAGTATGAAAAACTCTGAAAATGCTGCTGAGGTTTATACTTTGAAATCGCCGATTCGCTCATTTCGCTTTCAATCAAAACGATTCTGCCTCAGACAGATCATCCAATCATCATGCAGAAGTCGAGCGTCCGGGCCAGCCCACTGCCCCATAGACCCCCAGAGAAGCTGAGCGTCCGATGGGCGGGACAAAGCCCAGCATTTATTCAATGACCGTCCAGTTTCGTGCAGTAGAACAACCCACTCTACCACTCCACCTACTCGAGCCTCAGAGACGCTGAGCGTCAGTTGTGTGATCACTTGTGGAGATGCGTGGATGAATGAGAAGGAAGTCGTGTCTGTTTCCTGTGATAAGTAGTTGATTCTGAACAAAAGATGAACGCGTTCTAGCGCATATTTAGTCAATGAAATGTACACAGAGCAGTACATATTCCACCATTTTTTACTTTCTTCAACGAAAGGTAGAGTCAGTGTGTAACCAGGTGTACAGAAAAAAAAAACAATGACTGCAATAACATACTTGTAAGACAACCATCAGTGATGACATTGGAAAGAAACTGCTTCAAGGTCTTTCATTTGAGATTCAGAAACATTTACTGATGCTAGCGTCTTGAGTTATATATATATATATATATATATATATATATATATATATATATATATATATATATATATGTGTGTGTGTGTGTGTGTGTGTGTGTCATCCAGTGATTCAATACTGAATTAAATGTGACATAAGTTATTTAAAATTGGCAATAAATTAATAAATAAATAATCTTATATTTAAATTATTAGCTAAATTTGTATATAGTTTGTACACATGTTCATTGATTCTGTGTTACAATTTATCAAGTCATTTTACTCTTTATTTGATTATTTCATGGTTCCTGCTCCAGCAGTGCACAAAAAAATCTAAATATCCCATCAACCTCATATGGCGGGACTAACGCTGCTCAAGTCACAAACCGCTGCTTTGGTGAGACCACCCACAGAGTATGATGAGAGAAGATTACAGATTAAATGGAGAGCATGTGGTGATAAATGAAACTTCAACAAGCTGTAACCCATCAAATGTTGATTTCTGACCTCTACCGATAGTTCATTATACTGTAGTTAGAATTAGTGGCTCTCCTGTATTGTTTAGACCCCTTTGTAAAACTCTGAGCTCATCAGATCACAGTCTGAGTCTGAGGGGAAAATACAGCTATTTCTGGGAATGAAGACCACTACAGGCAGTATGAGTTTGATGAAAAGCTCAGACTTTGGGACCTTGGACTATTTCAAAAATAATAAAAAATAAGATGCCTTTAGCACTTCCTTTTAAACAAACTGTTTTATTGTAATACAGTTGACAGAGAAACACCTTCTGTTTATCCAGTTATAAACAAACAAACAAAAAAAAAAAACTTAACTTACACAGGCATTCTTTAGAAGGTCAGTGGTTTAGTATGCTGCTAGGGCAGCAGATGAGGGATTAAGGGGGTTGGGTCAAAGAAGTACAAACAGTTACTAGTTCTCTAGGTTTGGCCTGTTCAAACACGATCATCAACATAAGCAAAGAGACCTTACAATGTCAAATGGATTCAAGTGGAATTTACCTTTTTTCATGTTTTGAGTTTGTGTCAACAACACATAACATTCCATGGTTCCACATATATGCACTGCATTCACATTTTGTAAAAAGAGAAAATGTGATCACCTTATTTAATAATATACTTAATTACAGGTCCTGCCTCAGATTCATAAGAGAAACATAAACTTTCTTTCCTCTTCTTTATTTTTTTGTCTTAAACACAATACTGTAGCTTTAGTATGATGCCTTCTGGCTCACATGGAAAATGGGAACATCTGCCATCAACTTGGACATTAGATGTGGCAGGTAAAATACTTTTCTTTCAGGGGTTTCTGTTGTTGGCTTGGTTTGCAGGAGATGGTAAAACCTTGGAAGGATAAAGTGACACTTAGACAAGTTGCACAAAGACAAACAAATGGCAAGTTAGATGGAGAAATCTGTCATCCAAACAGTACCATCTAAAGAATATCCTTTTTCAAATGTTTAATTCAGATACATTTACAGGTCTGCACAAGGAATAGATTTTCTATGACAGTCCAGTTGCTGTATTACTGTGTTATCTGCTTAAGAAAAGGGGCCCTGAACTTTTACCAGAGCACATTGTTCTATAAACAGCTTGTCTGTTCTGTCAGAGCCCAAACATGGGTGGGATGCGAGATAGGGAACTGTAATAATCACTGTACAAAATAAAAGGCCCAAGCTGCACATTCTCCTCCCCACAGATGCTCCAACACAAGAGACAGAGTCAGATGAGATGGAGTTGCTCTCTTTGGTGCGTGAGTAGAATCTGCATGGGCTTGAATGAAATCCAGTTTGTAACATGCACTTTGATTACCCCACCAGAAGCATTTCCACAGCTGTGACACAGAAAGAGGGGCTTATAGAGTCAACGCTAATCTGAGAGCAAATGGGAGGAGGCGAGGTGTGTTGGGCTCTTGGCAGTGGCTTTGGTAGCTGCAGGGTGTGTGGGTATGGGAGTCGAGGTGGATAATGGGGAATCCAGACAGAGGAGTGGTAGTAGTAGTAGTTGTTGTTGTTGTCGATGGCGATGGACCATTTATGATCGTTTTCTCCTGCCCTCCAAATTTCTGAAGTTAGATGGTCTTATCTTCATCTCAGCAAACTCGATCGAGTGCTCGTGGCCTTTCCAGTGGAACCAGTTCACACCCTGGGGGAGATTGAGAATCGTTAATATTTTAAAATTTATTTCATCTTTGGTTTACCAGGGGTCTGTTTTACAAAGCAGGTTTAGCAAACTGTTAGTCCTAGAGATAAGAAACTCTGAGTTTGGGGTTTTGAGTCAGTTAGATCAACTCAGAGTAGTTTCACCTGGAGTTAAGTGCGTGCATCACAACTATAAAAAGACAGCATCAATGGAGCCGAGGAGTCACCATGGCAATGGGGAGGGTTGTTTTTTTTTACCCCACTAGAACTGGAAACCTTAATGCGCTTGCATGGCGAATTTGAACATTGTTATCAGAAAAAAGTGCAACGCAGCAGCTGCAAAAGCGAGAGAGATGGCGTGAGAGAATGTTGATACCCGGGTCAATGCGTAAGTTAAAATGTAGTCCTTTGCAATCACAGTAATATTACAGGGGAAAACTTGAGTAGCTCATTAATTTCTTTAATATAAGTGCAATCTTGCGGGGGAGAAGCACACCAGGCAGCAGCTTAAGCTGAAGAATAAAACCATTGTTCAAACAGGTAC
This sequence comes from Thalassoma bifasciatum, assembly GCA_008086565.1. Classification (NCBI taxonomy): domain Eukaryota; kingdom Metazoa; phylum Chordata; class Actinopteri; order Labriformes; family Labridae; genus Thalassoma; species Thalassoma bifasciatum. The sequence continues at coordinate 201,044 of RPOG01000728.1, read as the reverse complement.
TTCTACATGAATAAGGTTTACCTCATTTTAATTATGTTTCACATTGTGAGGTGAATATTAAGTGGCTGTTTGACTGTGCAGTTGTTCCATCTCCAATATAATGCTTTTTACATACACAAATGTTTTCTCATCTGTATCATGTTAATTAATTAAAACTATTCCTATTTAAACTAAGGCAGACTTCTACTCAGTCCACAGAAAGACAGCAGATGCCAGTAAAACTGGTGGTGGCCCAGCACTGCGACCTCTAACAACCTGCATACAGTTGCCTTGCTCAAGTGTTCTGCATCTGTGATATATGACCCCAATTCCAATGAGGTTGGGGCATTGTGTAAAATGTAAATACAAACATATTAAAATGATTTGCAAATACAATTTAAGCTATATTCAATTGAATACACCACAAAGAAAAGATATTTAATGTTCAAACTGATAAACTTTATTGCTTTAGTGCAAATATTTGCCCATTTTGAATTTGATGCCTGCAACAGGTTTCAAAAAAGATGGGACAGGTTCATGTTTCCCACTGTTACATCACCTTTCCTTCTGACAACACTCAATAAACGTTTAGGAACTGAGGACACTAATTTTTGAAGCTTTGAACCTGGAATTCTTTCACATTCTTGTTGATGGACAACTTCAGTTGTTCAACAGTCTGAGATCTCCGTTGTTGTATGTTGCGCTTCGTAATGTGCCACACATTTTCAATGGGCAACAGGTTTGGACTGTAGGCAGGCTAGTCTAGTACCCACACTCTTTTACTACAAAGCCACGCTGTTGTAGCACATGCAGAATGTGGCTTGGCATTGTCTCGTTGAAATAATCAGTGATGTCTCTGAAAAAGATGCTGTTTGGATGGCAGCATCTGTTGCTTCAAAACCTGGATGTAGCATTCAGCATTGATGGTGCCATCACAGATGTGTAAGTTGCCCATGATGCCATGGGAACTAACACACCCCATACCATCACAGATGCTGGCTTATGAACTTTGCGCTGGTAACAATCTGAACGGTCTTCTTACTCTTTTGCCCAGAGGTCAGAAAGTCCATGATTTCCAAAAACAATTTTAAATATGGACTCATCAGACCACAGCAAACTTTTTCACTTTGCCTCAGTCCATTTCAAATGAGCTTGGGCCCACAGAAGGTGGTGGAGGTGGTGTTTCTGTCCGTTGTGCAAGGATTCAAGGATTCAAGGAGTTTTATTGTCATTCAACACATGTTAAACATGGATGGAACGAAATTAGGTTACCCTGGTCCTGGAGCAAGCCCAATTGTAGAAATGAGAATAAATAAATATATACAAATATACAATAAAAAAAGTGAATAAAAGAAGAACACAATCAACTAGCCTTTATAATAAATAGAATAGTAATAATAATAGTCTGTAATATTGCAGTGTGCACTTTTCGGGGGGGGGGGGCACTAAAGGGGACCACCAGAGTTCAACAGTCACAGCTTCAGGAAAGAAGCTGTTCCTCAGTCTGATAGTCCTGCTCTTGATGCTCCGCAGCCTCCTGTCTGAAGGGAGAGGGACAAACAGAGCATGTGCGGGATGGGTGGGGTCCTTCATGATGCAGGAGGCCCATTTCCTGTGCCGCTTTCACTACCCTCTGCAGAGCCTTCTTTTCTGCCATAGAGCAGCTGCCGTGCCACACAGTTTTGCAGGAACACAAGATGCTCTCCACCGCACACCTGTTGATATCGGTCCTTGTTCTTGCATGGTAGAGTTTGACTTTGCAGATGTAGTGATGAACTGTGTTAACTGAAAATGGTTTTCTGAAGTGTTTCTGAGCCCACATGCTAAGATCCTTGACACAATAATGCTGGTTTTCAATGCAGTTCAGCCTGAGGGGTTATAGGTCATAGGCATTCAATGTTGGTTTTCGGCCTTGCCACTTGCTGCAGAGATTTCTACAGATTCTCTGAATTTTCTGATCATATTATGGACCGTAGATGATAGAATCCCAAAATTCCTTGCAATTGAATGCTGAGAAACATTGTTTTTAAACTGTTGGACAACTTTTTTCATACAGTTTCTCACAGAGAAGGAAACCTGGCCCCATCTTTGCTTGTAAAGTGCTGACCCTTTTGGAGATGCTCCTTTTATACCCAATCATGACACTCACCTGTTTCCAATGAATCTGTTCGCCTGTGGAATGTTCCAAACAGGTGTTTTCTGAGCATTTATCAACTTCCTCCATCTTTTGTTGCCCCTGTCCTAGCTTTTTTGAAATATGATGCAGCCATCCGTTTCAAAATGAGCAAGTATTTGAATAAAAACAACGTTTGTTCAGTTTATATTAAATATCTTGTCTTTGTGGTGTTTTCAATTTGATATAGGATTGAGAGGCTTTGAAAATAATTGTATTCTGTTTTTATTTACATCTTACACATCGTCCAAACCTCAATGGAATTGGGGTTGGATTATTGAGGCGCAACACACAATATCTGCTGGCTGTGAGAGCATGACTACAGCTGGTAATGATGCAAATGTAAGGATAGATTAGGTTGTAGCTGTAAATGATAGACTGCGATGTAAAACTGTACTGCTCAAAAAGATAACTGTCTGGAAATGCTAGAACATCTATGCACGGCCTGATGGCAACCTCCTGATAATTATTAATTCCCTGTGCAGTAATGCTGCACAGGGAATTAATAAGATCATTTGCAAAGCTACATGCCATGTTTGTGAAAAAAAAGTCAACTTGTATTTTTTAAATAACAGACGGCAGAACCATGTTTCTCCAAAACTTGCCTGCTGACTGGAAGAATGAGGAAATCAAATATTGTATGTGGTTGAAAGAGGGCGGAGACAGAGAGAAACTCAAGGTTTGTTGACAAAAACCTGGTCCTGACCAAGTTAGTTCCATAGAGTCTGTTACTACGGTAACTGACCGGGAGCTGAAGTTACCTCCCTCTGTGAAACAGGCTAGAGTTACCCTTCTTCCTCTGGTTTGAGGTACCTCGCTTTGTGAAACGTAAAACTCAGAGTTTCCCTAATTTCAGGGTTAATGGACTCAGGGTTTTCAACAAACCTTGCTTTGTGAAACGGACCCCAGGAATATTATCAAATACACAGCATGTAAAGTTTCACACAGAGCGCAAGAGAGAACAAAAGAAAAACAAACACTATATCAATCAGTAAATAAGCAATGCTCAGTTGTAAAATGTGCACAGGATGATGCTGAATCCTTTTTTTGAAATAATCCCAACAAAATAATCCAGTTTTGTGTACTTAAAGTTCAGACCAGGATAAGGGAGGGAAAAAAAACATCACTGAAAGCACTGTGATCAAAGACAGAGGGAGTTCCAGGAAACTAATGTTGATCACATTACTGATAAGGCAACAGGAATATTTACTTAAAGGCTCAAAAGTAGGGTCTGCAGGATTTTTGTTACTGTTTACAAACACAAACTAGGCTCTTTTTCTTCTGTGGCTTAGCACCAGTGGCAGCGCATGCCCACTGCAACCGACTGTAGATGAGTGAACACACTCACCAGCCTAGCGAGCACCTGCAGCATCATGTTTCTATGTAGGAGAGACTCAAGAGCCGTACACCTGACTTCCTGCAGGTAAATGAGGGATCCTGTAAATATTGTATCATTCTTTCTACGTGTTACAGCCACGATCGTGGCCGCTCAGGATAGCTCCTCCCATTTACTACCATTAACATGTAAAGTCACATGCACCAAGGTGCACTGTTTAGCTGGGGTCACCATGCCTACTCTCCACCCAGAAACATCCTAAGTCAACCAGGCAGAGGAGGGGGTTTAGACAGACACAGACACACAGACAGACACTGACACAAATGTATAGGGGCTCATAAATGACTATTGAGCAGGTTTACTCCTGTAAAGGTTAACATTTTAAGTTTTAGAAAAATCCCACAGACCCTACTTTTAAAACAATAGAAATCTGAGACTGCAGAGCCTCAATGCATGTTGTAAAAAACTTAAATAATTGGCAATTTTAGCCATTTTCACTGAGAAATCAGTGGAACGGGATGCCCAGACTTCTGCACTAATTCATCTCTGTTAATCTGAGGTCATCTCCACGTATTAACCGGCATCTAGTTTATATCTTTATAGGCTTGTCATTAACAGAAACCACAGTTTCTAAGTTCACCAAGACCAATCTTTTTTAAAAGCACTGGTTTCGTGGTTTTATGTTTACTCTGGAAAATACTCTGTATGTGGCAGCAAGAACCTGATCATCACATGGTTGCCATGGTGATCTCTGTACGATGAATTATTTTTTGTTTGATGAACTGACATCATGCAGTCATGCAATTATCTCATCAGCATTACTCATGGTACATATCTGACCACATAGTCACAAATAACAAGACTCCAGAGAAACTACTCCTGCACTCAGACTGATGGAAAACCAGGAACCCTCTGAAGGCACCACTGGAGGGTCCCTCTCTCTTTGGTTACATGCTTTAACTACACCATGAATAGTGCTGTCTGCGCAGGGCTTTACCTTGCTGTGACTGTTGTCTCCATATCTTCCCATGAGGTTGACTCGGTGGCAGTTTTTATACCAGAAGGCTCCCTTATAGGACAGGGCACAGTTGGTGACAGCTATGTCGTTATCGTGGTCATAGGTGGAGAATGGACGACCATGATGGTAGGTCATAGAGTCACCTGCAAAAGGAGAGGGGAGTTATAAATCACCCATTGCTCTATGTGACCACCAAATACCCTTCATTACATCAAGCAGACAAAGACCTAGATCCCTCCTCGGCCCGGTGAAGCACCATTTATAGATACTCTTTGACTCATCTCACTTAAATGATGTAAATGTTGTATATCACGGAAAGGTCATAAAGAACATAGACAGTAAAGTTTGACTTCAGCAGAAGCCAGTCATACCTGCTGTTCCACTGTATCCTCCTACATGGACCTTGTAGCGGGTTCGAGGTTCAGAGACAGAGAACTTGTCATACTGAGCATAGGCCATTTCTCCTTTGTCTCTCAGGTCCACTCGCAGCTCATATTGACCTCCAGCTGTTATCTTATGAAGGTTGGACAGTCCTGAGGAGAGAAGTTAGCTATGAAAACTGGACGGTTTAATAACAGCTGCGCCCTGAATGCCTGCCGGGACTATTTTCTTGTCTTGACCATAAAATGGTCAAAAAATGTCCTGTGAGTCGGTGCTTGGGCCCATTCTTTCTGGAACACTTTAAACTTTGAATATCTGGTGTCCTTTCCAATTTACTGCATGTTATGTGAGAGAAAAACACTTTTAACTGAAGAAACACAAACAGAGAATTGGATGTTAGAGGTTTAGTGAAGAAAAAAGCACTTAATACAAAAATCGTGAATGAATTTTACAGGTTGAGCTGAAAACTGGAACATTAACAAACATATGTACACTGACGTTTATGAGATTTAGTTCTCGTTTTCGGTATAAAAAGAGGCTCTGACAGATTCACTGGATCCTCCAGGATTTCAGATCTTTGCACAAAAGCCACTGAAGGATTTTTTTTTTGTCCTCTTCTTGACGGAAAAACGTAAACCAGAAGTAAAGGAGAAAGATGGTCAGCCACTCATGCCTACTGTACAATACGAACATGGAATGGTACAGTATATATAAATATTAGCAACCATTAAAGCCTTAAATATCACTCACACAGGAAAAAGAAGACTTGAAACTCATTTCTGAGACTAAAGAAAGACTTCATGCGCTCTTTTCCCCGCAACGCGTCACACACACGTTCTGGTTTACAGTACAAGGTGGGGACTTTATCACATTCTAAAGCAGTTACTACGTAGCGTCAACTTTGAAATTTGTACATATTTTACAGATAAGACTTGGTATATCCTTCCAAATGAGTCACTACACATTTCAAGCATCAAAGTACACATAAAACAACCTAAAAACTGGACAGAGAGCTTCATTTATCCTGTAATTAATCCCATCTAACGTTATCTTTTCTCACGCGGAGTTGCTCTCTACAATGCTCCTTCATCTCAGAGTCATGCAGAAACTTTAGTGGAGTTTTTTTTAACCCGAAAGGATCTTTTTTTTATATATTTTTGGATGAACTCTGCTCTCCTCTATCTCTCTCACCCATCCTACCTGCAGTCTGTGTGTTTATCTGCAGGTTTCCTCAAACGCCTGAGTGAAATTACCGTAAAAACCACCTATCGGCTGAAAGAGCAATGTCTCAGCTTTCAGAAACCATTGGAATTTTTTTTGCTCATGCTAACTGTTTAGGGTGAGGGACCTTTAACAACGGATGTGTCGTCGCCGACACATCCGTTGTTAAAGGTTTACGTCAAATGCAGTTTGAAGGCTGATTTTCTTTTATAACAAGGGAAATCCAGATTTAAGGTCAATACTTCTGATTCTACTTTTCAAAACAGTTTCACACTGTCCATAGATTGTCTTTGACAAGTATCATTTTTCCTTAATCCAAAAGGCTAAAACTATGAGTTTTACATTGTACTTGTTAAAATATAGTGGGGGACCTCCCTGCGTGTTGCCAAAAAGTCAAATAAAATTTCAGTGACACTTTTTAATTCCTTAGTCAAGTGTTCCATTTAGAAACTTTTTTCTTAACAACTTTTTCAGAACTTTCCCCTAAACTTAATCATTCCCATTTTTAAACAAATCACAACCATTTAAAATCAAATGTTCATGTTTAATTGAATTTCAAAAACACATCTTTTTAGGCCTATTACAAGTAACATTCACCTGCCAAGTCTGAAATGTATGACAGGATAAATAATGGAAAAGAGTAAAATGGAATTGAACGCTTGTTAAGAGTAAAAATAATCTAGTGTGAGAAAAAATGTACTTGCTTTTTATATTCAGACATTCTTTTGTTGTGACACTTTAAAAGAAAACAAATTAATGACACATTATTATTACTATTGTTATTACTTTTTGTTAAAAAAATAAGACTTAAACTCCTGTTTGTTTCAGCTTTTACAGTGGCTACATCAAAAGACACTCCAAGTAGTCAGCTGTCCATTATTCACTGGAAAAAGGTTGGTCTAAAAATAGGTCGCCAAAAGAGAGAGAGATTTGTTGCTTGTAATAAGCCAAAAGAAAGCAACAAACTAACAAACTAACAAAAAAAGTGTTAACAGAACAGGTAAAAAATTCACTCAGTAAGATGTTCAAAAATTTGGCATTATGTTTAAGCTTCACTAGATAAGAGCGATAGCTGGAAAAAAAAAACATATTCTTAGCCATACTTTTCTTGCATTGTGAAGTTTCATGTCTCGTAATACTCTGCAATGCTGAAATTTGTATTTTTCCCTCAAAAGTAGCATTTTTTACCTCCTCTGTTTAATGTCTGTTAAACTCATTTTTAATTCCATAATAGTGACACTGTTCTAGATAGAAGTCAAAAAGCCCATTCAAAATAAGATATCCTTTATTTGATCCCCTTTTGAAGAAATTCAAATTTACACTCTGAAATTAGCCATGCTATATACACACATGCACAAATAGCATTTTTGCACATTAACATGCACTGATGGTGAGTGCAAAGTGAAGAATCTGCACCATCACTGTGCGACCTGTTGGGGATCCAATGCCTTGCTTGAGGGCACCTCAACAGTGCCTGGGAAACTATGCTGACACTTCTACAGCTATCAGCCAACTTCCAATTTTTTGGCCCATGCTGGGACTTCAGCCAGCAACCCTCTGCTTGCCAAGTCAAGTCCCAATGGACTGAGCCACTGCTGCCCCCAAATAAGGTTAACAGGCTGCATTTTGAGACAAATGTCTTAAAGTTAGGCTGTTTTCCAAATAGCCTACTACCTACAACTTTCACATGTAGTATGTAGTATGTAGTATGACTGTTTTGTTGGACCTGTTTAGTAGTATACTACCCCGGATTTCTGTTTCGGAAAGTGGAGCTCATTCATTTTTTTTCTCTAATGTTTAACTTTACCATAAATATACAAAAAATAAACCACAGGTACTTGTGGCATTTCAATCTTGAATTCACTATATCAATCGGAGGTGAAGTTAGGGAAACAAAACAATTTTATGAATTTCGTAGATGTAAACACTTCTTTCATGTTATGAACTGAGTAGATCCACAGGTGATTCTTCCGTGTCACTTCACTTTTATCTCACAGACTAACATTTTTGTTGTTGTGTTGTAGTTACACTGATTTATTCCAGGAGGTGACACCAATTCGCCTAAACCTGAGTGCTCTCGCATTGACAAACAGCATTGGTGCCGTGCATTGTGGAAAACAATACGCCAGGTAGACTGGTCCATATCATACTGAGAAATTTCCCGGATCAGTAGGACATCCGGGAACTCGTTGTATACGAAAGATCTCACAAGGTTTCCCATACTGCCATCTACATACTGAATTTCAGCCTAAGTAGTAGGCACCACTAGTGTAGTAGGCGGTTTGGGAAATTCGCATTCCATATCCTACATTCTATTAGAGGATGTAGTAGGCACTACATACTGTATTTGAATGTAGTATGTAGTATGACAGTTCTGTTTGGTCTGTTTTGTAATAAGCTACTCTGGTTTCCAGTTTGAGGAATGCAAGAGTAGAGCTGATGGATTTTTTTCTTGACTTTATAACAATTTATTATTATTATTATTATTAAGTTATACAGCTCTGGAAAAAATTAAGAGACCACTGCAAATTTTTCAGTTTCTCTTATTTTGCTGTTAATAGGGTTTTTTTTGGAGTAAAATGAACATTTTTGTTTTATTGTATAAACTACTGACAACATTACTCCTAAATCCCAAATATTGTCATTTAAAGCATTTATTTGCAAAAAAATGGTCAAAACACCCAAAAATTCCCACTGTTTTCAGACTTCAAATAATGCAAAGAAAAAAAACAAGTTCATATTCAATTTTAAACAACACATTACTAATGTTTTAACTTTGAAAGTATTCAGAAATCAGTATTTGGTAGAATAACCCAGTTTTGCAATAACATCTCTCATGTGTCTTTGCTTGTTCTCCACCAGTCTTTCACAGAGAAAAGTGACGACCACAGCAATGGTTTTTGTACATTTCCTGGTTAAATAAGATTTGTTTCAGGTGATCAACTCATTAGTACCTTGTTAGATAGAAACAGGTGTGCTTGTTTTGGAATTCAACAGACACTGCAATGGAATGACGGTCATATATTTAGAGATGCTGATTTCTGAAAATTTGCAGTTGTCTCCTAATATTTTCCAAAGCTGAGTTAGGGCAACTTAATAAATATTGAATCAATTAATTTTCCAGAAAGAAACCTCTAACTTTTGGGGGAAAAGGTTAGAATATTAGGGTTTGAAAAGTTGCAAATTTACTGTACAGAACAGGATAAAAAACACTGACAATCTCTGCAGTTATTACTAACGATTATAGGTCCAAGTGCTTTAAACTGCATTAATTTACCTGGAGACCTCTGATTATTTGTATTAACAGGAGGGGGCGTCTGTGTTTAAATGTGGATGTATGTTGCAGCAAAATCCATCACATTTGATTTTTAACTATATACCATATGTTTTTCATTGAAACTAATCTGGAGTGGATTGACTTTTATGTTCAGAGATGATGGAAAAGCTGCTTCTGTAAATGCATGTATGATTTCAAATATGTTAATAGGAAAATGTATACAATGTAAGTTCCCCACTTATAAGATGTTTTAGGTTTTAAACTTGAATTGTTCCATTGCGTCCCCCAAACTTTCTCCGCTTTCCATCATTTTCAATTCTTATGTATACTGAGAAAATTTCCTGGATCAGTAGGTCATCCAGATAGTTTTGGCATACTGCAACTTTCGCATTTGTTTGCATACTGCATACTGCATACAGCATTTTGGGCAAATCAGTACGTACTGCTAGTATAGTATGCAAATTTGAAAACAGCCCTAGTTTTGGAAACCTTTTCCCTTTTAACTTAGCCTTAAATAAAGAAATTAAGGGATGAAATATGTCTAATTTGAGGGAGAATGTTTGTTTGGCTTTAACTACTAATTGCCATTAATATTTCTCTTTTAGACTCCAGAAAAATATCACACCACTAGCACATCTCAACCAACCTGTCAATAAAACCCTTTCACTGGATCAGTGGCTGTCTCCGTGCCACTCATTTTTCACCCATGCTCAGTTTGAACACCAGCCTCTTTAAAAACTCAACAGTTTGCATTCCTTGCAAGTATGAGGCACTGCTCTTTTTGCTATAATTTTCTGACCTGTTATTGTTTCAGGCGAATCTACCTTATTTTGATCTCTGCAATACTAATACTGCTGTAATCAAGACGTTCAGATACTTCTCATAAAACAGAAACTGTACTTAAAATAAGCAATCATAACACAATGTGTGAGTTGTTGAGCTAGGGATTTAAATAGAGCTTTGTTTTCTTCGTCTGCTTTCAAGCTAACGCTTGTCCTTGAAAGAAAATGATTTATCTCTGACAAATTGCTCAACAGCTTAGAAACCTGATGACATGTCAATGACAGCTTGTTTCATCTGAGAAATGACTCAAACAAAGATATTTTAAAGACTGTTTCACTGAACAAGATTGTCATAATCTCAGTTGAACACTTTTTGCTGAGATGTCTCATTCTTACCCAGCCAGAATTCATCGTTCATGTCTCCGAAGCCAGCAGTGTAATTCTTCCAGTTGCGGAAAAACTCCAGCCTACCACTCTGACGCCTAAGGAAAACCTAAAGAAAAAAATGGAAAGAAGAAAGTTTCAGATCATGTCTGCAGACAGAGTCATAACTTTAACAGATTAATTTTAACCCCAAGTATTTATTTTCCATTCTTTTCCAGCTTCAGAGTACGGAATCAATTCTGATAAAGACAAACAGAAAAGAAATGCACATGCTCTAATTTTGTTTTCACAGAGGCAGTATCACAGAAATTTGATAGTCTTTATTTTTATCACATTTTTCATTTGTACATTCTTGAATGATCCTAGCACTGCACTGCTGCTCTTTGTCCAGTCAAAGCCCAACACCACTAGTGTATCCCCTGCTCCTAGTTCTGTGAATCCAGATGATTGGCTTATTTCTTCCTCCTGCCAACTTAAGAAAAGTCATTCATGCATTTATTTATGTCACTCTGGGCTGATATTAATTAATTTTATCATTAAGTGCAACAACCAACTGTAGCTAGTTCAAAAATTTGTTCAAAGTTCAAAATACAGATCTGACAATTAAAAAATGAGCCAACGCCTGACTTACGATCCATCCACCTCCATCAGTTGTCATGTCACAGTAGACCTGGATTGGCTGGCTCTCATCTCCACCCAGGTAGATGGTATACAGGTCTGATGTGGTGTCCCCATTCAGCAGGGCCTGGGAACAGTCTCTTGGATACCTGTAGAGCACTCCAGCTGTACACACACACACACACACACACACACACACACACACACACACACACACACACACACAAACAATGTTTAAATAATGAAGAAGACAGACCTTTTAACACATAAAAACACAAAGTGACTCAAAACATACTGATCGAACGATCGTCTTAAAACATTCATCTTCATTCAGCTAATGAAGATTTATTTCTCTCCTGGTCTCAGGACTTGTGACCATCTGTTGTCTCTAGCGATGTCCTCTTTAACCCACTTTAATAATTCACTCTGAATTATTCCTTTTTAGTCACTTCAAAAACTCATAACTATCATTAAGTTATTTAAAATTGCTTTCAAGGTTTCCTAGTATAAGAATGTCTTAACATAAGAAAGTAAACAAGTCCATTTTTCTTGTCCCATCAGCAGAGTTTTCACTCCAAGTAATTTCTGTCATGTAATATTGTAAAATAAGACATTTTACTGGGCTTGTCAGGTAAATCAACCTCATAATCAGTCTAATAAGGCTGTTTTATTTGAAACAAGACACAAACACTTACTTCATTTCCAGTTTTTGCAGTGCAATGCATTCTACCACGGCTGGGAGCTGACAGATATAGAGTAAACCCACTTACTGGTAGTGAAGATGGTGGTGATGACTCTGCTTCTCTTGGGACCAGCGATGGCCTGCAGCTTCACTGAGTACTCTGTGGAGGCGGTGAGCTGGGCCATGTTATAGGAGACTGCTGTGGGACTCAGGACGACCTCCTGAAGAGGTCAGAAGTTCAAACATTTCATAATCTAACACTCTGAAAATTGTATGAAGCAGGGACCAGTCAGATCTGAGACTTCTGGACTCACCCGGATAGTGCCGTCACCAGATTCAAAGCTGAGGATGTACCCTGTGATGTCAGCACGAGGTGGTTTCCAGGTTAGCAAACCATTCTCTGTCTGGATGTTACTGGCTGCCAATTCCTGAGGGGCATCCACATCTAGAAACACGTCAGTGGTTATTACATTATTTATTTAGACATTCCTGATAGAAATCTAAAGACCAGTTGAAAATTTGCACTACTTTTCATTTTGCACTGTTGGATCTTAAAAAGGTTCCAAGTAGAGTTTCAAAAAAAAAAAAAAAAAAAAGTAAGAAGTTTAATCAGCTGATCAAAAGTTGAAGACCTTGGCCTTTAAAAGAAAAAAATGTGCACAAAAATGTGGGTTGAAGGTCATTTTCTGTCAGATATTCACACTGTCATGACTTTCTGATAGCAAAGGCTAAAACTCTTTCTCTCTTCGAACCTGGTTGGATTGTTGAGCTGCATTAGCCAGGCCTCTCACAATGCAATGCCATTGCTGCAGAGGTTAGACACAGTAAAACAGCCATTTTTAATTTCTTCAAAGATCTTGAGGGTTACAGAACAAAAAAGTCAAGATCCAAAACCATTTCACCAGCGTTGAGCCAAAGAATCTAGTTGGCTGTCCATCAAGACACAGGACAACCCTCGATCCAAATTGAGGCCGTTACTTGTGCCAACTGCAGCCCAATACCCCCCAGATGGTGTCTGAGAGAGAAGAGCTTTAATATGTCAATCTTCAGAAGTTCTCACCAGTGGTAAACACAGTTGTAGTGGCTGCACTCTTGGCCAAATCTCTCACAGCATAGACCTTAACTGTGTAGAGAGTTGCAGGTGTGAGAGAGCTCATTTCAAACTCCACCTGGTTCCCAGACACACGCTCCATCACAGGAGCCACTGGAGAGACACAAAGAGAGAGACTTTTAGCTCACACGAGATTCCTAAAACAATTTTCAAGAGTTCTGCATCCTCAGATCAGTTTGTCAGCTGAATGGTTCAACAACAGACAAGGAGCACAACATGAAACACTGCAACTGAAAAAAAGCTATTTTTGAATGAAAAGACCACCTGAGCAGAGTGTATTCATTCACATATATTTATGAGGAGTATTATCTGTGTCTGAGTGTGTCCATTAGGTACCGGAGTCTGCACTGTATGTGATGACATATCCATCCACAGTTGCAATGGCGGGCTGCCAGAGCAGCAGAGCCTCAGTGTCTGTGATGTTTACTGCTGTCAGACCTCGGGGCTTATCCAGAGCTGTAACACACACACACACACACACACACCCTCAGCATCTGATGTTATTGAAGGAGAGAGACACTGACCCTTACTTTGTCACCATAGAGGATCAAACAGGTCTCATACACTTTTTGTCATTGAGTCAATTTTCTAAGTCCTGAGCCCTCAGAAAGCTGCTTCTTCTGCAACACTTTCCATCTTTGATTATTGTTTTCCTCATCTGAACTGAATTTACTGTTTTAGTTCGTCATAATAATGATTGATGGGATCACACTTTTCATAATGGAAATGTTATTTCCACACACCTGTGGTGACGCTGTCTGATCCGGGCTCACTCTCTCTCTGACCCTTCAGAGCAACTACTGTGACCTCATAGGTGACCCCGGGCGTCAGGTTGGGCAGCACAGTCTGAGACTCCGAGCCGTCAACTGTTAGAGTCTTGGCGTTACCTGGAAGAGAGGGTTTAAATGTAAGCACTTTTGTATACTCATTGAAACAAAGACAATCACCTAGGCTTACCCTGTATAAATCTTACAGCTTATCTTCTTAGTGACACATCAAGAGAGAAAAAACTTTATTTATATTTAAAGAATTCATCTTGTCAACAGCAGAACTTCAAAAATGTTGCGGTGGATGAGAACCACATCCGCTGACACCAAGCTTTTTCCCAAAAGAAATGTAAACAAAGATTAAGTTCAATTATGCACTATGTCTTACAATTAAAGTAGACGTCATGTACACAACTTGATTTAATTTGGTGAAAACAGTTGAATCTTTATAATAAAACATGCAAATTACCCACTGAAATCAGTATGGACTTTCCGCGGTAATGAGAAATTCTGCCTAATTGTGTTAAGATACATTTAATTTAATCTTTTAAAAATTGTTCATGAACGACCATAATATAAGCATTAATTTCATATTTTAATTCTTTATTACTTAGTAAAAAGCAATGAAATAGATCACTGTCCTGGCAGAACATTGGTTTTGTGAAAAAGACAAAAAAAGAATAAATCAAATACTGAAACTAAACTTATCTAAAACTAAGCATTTTTAGAAAATAAAACTTGAACTAAACTAGAAAACCTGCTAACAAAGACCTGAATCTAAACTAAATTGAAATTGAAAAAAGTCAAAATGGGATACAAATAAAAAAATACAAGAAAATGCAAAATAATGATGGCTTTGCTCTGTCGGATAGGCACGTAAGGCAAAGTTGTTGTCCCTGCATGATTGTTCAATATTCTATGTCAAACAAAGTACATAAGAGGTCACTGGGCCAGTTTAAAAGCTACTGCTTTTATCTCACAACCCTGATTGCATTACCAAACATTACCAAATGTTTTGTACAGTTGTGTGAGAAGTGCTAGTTAAACAATCCAAAGGTCTCTGTTAAAGTTGGGTGAGGTTTCCCTGTGCCAGATGCTGCATGGAAAAAAATAGGAGTGATAGGTTTTACAGACTTGGGAGCAGATCACAGGGTACAGGGAAAGAGATACTTGCTATATGTGTGGACCCTTTTTCTGGTGGGTTGAAGACTGAAAAGTGAAAAGAAGTGGTTGAATGGCTCATAATACAAATCATCCCAAGATATGGGGTGCCTGAGATAATTAGATCTGCTTATGGTTCTCATTTAGCAAATGATGAGTTGAGAAGTTAAAATGTTTGGGATCAGACACAAGTTTGGTGATGTGTATCACCCGGTCTGTGCGGGTCTAGTGGACAGGGCTAACAGAACCATTGAGAAAGGATTGGCAAAAGTCTGCGCAGTCTCTGAATTTACTTGGGTTGAAGCCCTACCAATTGTGTCATTTACTCGAGGAATTACAGAACAATGTGATGCTGAATTTTGAGTCCTCATGAGATCCTGACTGGGAGAAAAATGACCAGTCTGTTCATAACAGCACCAAGTGATACACCTTTAGTGCTTAAACTGAGCAACATTGTGATGAGCATTTCTCTTCAGCGAACACAGTGGTTTAAATCTATGGAGTAAAATTATTGGAAAGAGTATAGCAAGGTGCACCTTGTAATGAAACAAAGCATAGAAAGTAGAAGAGCTTGGTGAAATTCAGGCCTAGTTAAAAAAAGCAAAACTCAAGAATAGAGTCAACCAAAACACAAGAGTCAAGGTTAGGAAAACATTGTTAAATCTGTGTGTGCATGTGTGGGTGTGTGGGGCCCCCACCTCCTGCCTCTGTCTCTATTCCTCTGCTTGTGGGTTGTTTATGCTACTGCAGTTATCAATTATGGTGACTGTTTCTGCAAATTTCTTTCTTTGGGTAAACAAAGAATCATTGAGAATTTATTGACGAATTTGAAGTTGGTTTATATAATTACATTTAAAGATGGGAGATTGATAACGCTGTCCTGGCAGCTTGGTAATTTTTGGCCATAGGTTAAATCTGTAAATTAAAGGGTGCCCGACATGTTTAAACAAACTTGTGGATAACTGATGATAAAACTAATTGGATATTTGGAACTTTGTGAAAAAGAAAATCCAAAATTTTCTTATTAGCTGAAAAAGGTGGTGTCTACTCAATAGTGCAATAAGATTGTGTATTCGTTCCAAATAAAACTATTGGAGATGGCTTGTTCACCAAGGCAATAGACGGCCTGCAAGTACTTTCAGAAGAAATAACTGAGAACTCAGGTGTAGTCAGTCCTTAGTACCTTAGACAACGATGCCTGAGATGTATCACCACTGTTCTTAATGATGAATTCCAGACACCACCACTTTACCAACTAATGCCTCAGAAACTGTTACTTCAACAGGTGACTAGAAAATGAAGAAGAGCCTTAAAGCTGTATTTTCCCCCAACCCCTACACATACACATACCATGCTAATAATACCAAATAACATGTAGAGCTGCTTTCCTCTTCTCTCTCTTTCCTTCACCACATTTTGGGTAATGAGATTCTTAGGAGACTCTCAGGATTAATCAATGCACACATGGCAAAGCTGAGTTCAGTTGAGACCTAAAAGTTTATCACTATTTATCATTCATTTTTTTTTGTACGCGGTTATGATTCTCCGTATCTAGTAAGTGATTGCTAATGCTTTATTTTTTGTTCTCTTTACAGATAAGTCAATGGTTCAGAGACTTCCAACTGCACTATACAGTGAAGATTCCTGATGAACGTCCTGGTACAAGACTCTTGGAGCTGTGGCAAGAAGGGCAGATGTGCCAAACACAAATCCTTTCTCACTTTCTGATTGACTCAATAAATGATTATGTCAAGAGAGAGATTGACACTTTTGGTTGGCACTTGATTTCTCATTAGCATAAAAATTAATTGACATAACAAAAAGTTATTGTAAGAGAGGGGTTGTTGTAAAATGGATTATTTTTTTATTCTCTCACATAAACTTGGTGAGTTCAGCCCAGCATTTTGTCTAGTCTTACGTTGCTTGTGTGTTCTTATAGAGCCTTGAGGTTCATATGTACTGTTGACAGATGGCTCTGGCCCCAGCCTCTATCTGTGATCGTTTTTCTTTGAGCTCATTCTCACTTAGCTGACAGCCCAAAACAACACATGCACATTTGGACAGTAAATCTCTCTGAAGTCTGACGATAGATGTGGGGTGGGACAGCTGTGTCAGTCACAGTTTAAGGCCAATCACATACAGGTGTCAAGGTAAACTCAACCTCTGCATAGGCGTAGCCAATGATTGTTCTAAAACGTGCAATATAGCTGGATATTGGGGTTCACTCTTTGAGAGGGACCAGCACTGTAACTTTACCTGTGACCTGAATTAATGCTGAATTGAGAAATTGTTCTTTAATGTGATTCTTGGCAGATGTTGGTCTAAAGAACCAGACAGTTCTAACAAAATAGACAAATTCTGACATGTAAATTGTCAGAATTAAATAATTTAACATTTAAGGATTTTTTTTTATCCTCACATGAAACTGCTGGAATGCCTGGCCTTGTCAGACACACTTTGTACAAATTACAATATTTTTTGTTGTTGTTGTTAAATTCTATCTCTTTTTTAGTTGTCTTGTACTGTATATGAGTGGATAAGGCTGCTGATCCTGTGACTGGTCTCAATGGGTGGGACTGCCTGCCAAAAAACTTTTATACATGCAATACTCATTTAAGTACAACTTTTGATAAATGTGACCAACATTTTGGCTTCCTATAAAACCAACAAAACAACAGTCAGGCACTCGCACAGTTGTTTAATATCCCTGACAAAAGAAATTTTTCCATGATTTGAGCTGCAGATTTCTGCCTCCCCTCTTGTCCACACCACCAAAGACATGAATTCATCTTTCTTTAATAACCTTCAGAGCTGTTTATTTGCCATTGATTTTTGTGGTACCTTTGGCTGAATGTGGAGGTGTTTATCCAAGAACTCTATTTCCCATGAGTGCCATCACTCACCTTATAAAGTGACTCTTACCAAGGCGTGCATTTGTTTTGGAGAGCAGATTTTTCTTCGTAACTCTACTTTTCTTTGTTTGAGACAACTTTTTAAAGTATAAAAGTGGGACTGTTTCAGGTCCTTACCTGGCTTTTAAATGTGTTTTTAGCTATGACCAGATTGACCTCAAAAACAATGGTTCTGGGTAAAACATTTTATTTTATCGATGATTAAAATTCAGATATGCTACACAGAACAAATATGGATTTGTGGTGTTTTTTGTTTTTAATTCTTGATGTTGATATTGAATATTGTGCTTATTAAAGGACCAATGAGTTCTTATGGGTGACTGACAGCAGGATGGCCAGAACACTTCAAGTTGGTTTTGACATTTTATGTTCATTTTATGTTAGAAAGTAGTACTCATAACCTGCCACAGGGGGGCAGTATTAGTCAAGAAGGAAGAGTCTGAGAGTGAACCTTAATGGTAACCAGAAAGGGATACAACATACCTATCATCTGATGGTAGCATTGAATATTTTCTTTTGCTCTGTAACCAATCAGGGTACTGGAGGAAATCGAAACATGAGGTCATGAAGTCCCTCTTTTAGAGCAGCTTTGTTTGAAAGTAAAGAACAAAAGTAGTTTTTTTCCACATGAGGACACTGACCTCCATGAGCTGGCACATAAGTGACCCTGTAGCTGTCCACTCGAGCTCTTGGCACCACCCAGTGCACGGTGGCAGATGTGTCGGTGACATCAGAGAAGCGGATGCCTTTGGGTGCACCCAGGTCTGGTCCAAGTATCAGGGCGACAGCGGGTAGGAGCAGAGAAAAAAAGAAACAAAAAAAATAGAGGGAATAATTGACATGAGGACATTCTTTTCAAATGAGAAAGGTTTTTATGGTAAGTATTTTCTGCTTTAGACTGAAGCAGCAGACAAAGACATATGTACTCTGTTATTGCAGACAGCAGAGTTTCACCACTCAGAGGAGAGAGAGTGCACAAGAGAGAGGTAGGCAGACAAAAGGGGTGAGGGGAGGCCTGGGCTCATGGAGAGACCCTTCCCAGCTAACAGCAAGCCACAGTATCTTGCGTGACAGACCTGAGGAGATTAACTTGCCCCCATTTCATGGCAACACAAAAGTGAAACATGCGCCACGCAACCCAAGAGTAAAGCCTTTGCCCCCAGGGAGGACAGGGGGCACAACCATAGACACCCATTCTGCGACAGACAATAGCCCCTGCTACACACAGACACACACACACACTTTACAATGGGCAACTCGGACACATGGGGACACACAGTCAAAAAAGACAACATTTTGGAGGACGAGCGGAAGGAGACCACACAAAAAAAGGAGGAGAGAGACTGTCCTGAGTGGGGGTTGACTGATGTCACTTTTCAAGAGCTTTTCTGATGCTTTGGGCTTCAGGCCAATTCTGTGCAGATGTTAAAGCCCCCAAAATCTGGCACAAAGCAGACAAGCGAGTCTCTAAAATGTGTGTGAAAGGAAACGGTTTCAACCATAAACGAAGATTTCTAAAAGGTCTCATGTCGCTGACTGGACCAATTTGTTAAGAATGAGCTGGTTTGATTTACATCTCTCTGCAATGTCCAAGGGCACAGCCAAAATAATGCAGCTCTAAACAGCCCAGTAGCGGAGTCAGAAAGAAAAGTAGACACCTTGCAATCTAAAGGATTTTATTTTAAATGCTCATTTGATAGGTAAAGGTTAACTTTCAATAGCCTTACAGCACTGCTCACACTGCACTAACTGCCCAAGTGCTTATGTATTTTAGTTCAAATGCATCTTTTTGGACCTCAAATTAGCCACATTCACCTGAAAAATATCTTGTTTCAAAGCATTAAATGCAAAAATGGTACCTGAAATGATTGTGAACCGTAAAAAAAAAACTGCTTGTGTCATTAAAAATATTTCTTATTCAGTGTCATGCATTAAGTTATCATTCCTATTTTAGGAAACAAGACAAGTGCAATTTGAGCCCCATATGCAGAATTTTTTACTCCATATCACACAGTCAGACATCAATTTTGTCTTGTAATATCCAGAGATAAGTCATTTTTATGGACTTGTCAGGTGAATGTAGCTCAAATAGAGCCTGACAGGACAATTTTTCTCAAAAAGGAAGATACATTTGCTTAATTTCAGTTTTGCAGTGTAAGACGGTGCTAAATTATCTCCCACTGGTGAAAAATGACACCTATCAACTGTGACCATCGATACTTGACATGCAGGCAACTTTAAGACTTTGGTTAACAGCAGATTTACACATGACTTTTTCAATTCTGACATTTGTGCAAGAGAAGGTCCGGACTTTGTGATGAAGTTTTATTGCTAGAGTGTCAGGGGCTTTAATATCTTTTCATTGGACCATAGTCAAACAGAAAATTCATGAGAAGGATCTGGCGGCAGACCTCACCTCTCAAGCCCCTTATCCTGCAAACTCCAACCTCCACTGTCAGCCCCGGAAATGGTGTAATTTATTAAACGCTTGGACCAGAAAAAATAATATTCTTTCATTGCACACAGAAGAAAAAGTACAGGACTATTCTGTGACAGAGTTTGAATTTTAATGCCAAAATGTTAGCCTTTTAATTAAAAAAGGATGTAACATTTTGCACAACCTGTTAAAATTTCATTTTTTAAAAACAACACTTATTTGCATATAAGTATTTCACACTGAATGGTTCATCCCCATTTTATTTATTCATTTGTTTGTTTATTTTACCAAATCCAGTACTGGAGTGTGTAAAAAGACCAAGCACTCAGTGCGTTTTGCTTAAAAGGTTCAATCACTAAACTAAAGGTGATTTTCCAAGTTTTAAGCATCAGTCCAATGTAAATTTGTAAGAAAAATTATAAACTCGGAGCGGAAAGCAATTTTATTTAGAAATTATTAGGCTTGTTTTTGTTTAGGGCCTTGAGAGATTGGGTCTGCAGCTTGACAGCCTTGTGGGGGAATTTATTCAATACATTACAGACTTCTAATTCATTAATTTAGGGCCATAAATGATGACATAAGCACTAAATTATCCACACGACTGCTTCTTATTTATTATATCAGACTGCCCAAGAGAGCAAATATGAAAATTCCTGATCCAGCAGTGAGGTAGTATCCTAAAATCATTGCTGATGATAGAGTCATCATGCTTCTGCTCAAAAGCAGTGACAGGCATAAAAGACTTAACAACCAGCACATAGATGCTAACACATGGAATATAATGCAGTCTTCAGACATCATTGACCAGCACTCAGTATTTAAACAGATAAAGAAAAACACCAATATGCTGTTATTAACAGGTTAGGCAGCAAGTATCTGAGGTGTAAAGGACAAATGTTAGATCACAGGTATTATTGACCTTGTTTCATGCTGTTACAGGAACAACACCCACATTGAACACTGAAACACACACACAGGACCGCAGCTGTTAGGATGTCAGCTCAATCTGCTCTCTATCCTTTTACCGTGTACCTGTTTTCACCTGCTCCGTTAAAGACTTTGAGCGTCTCCCCAAAATGAGCCCAAAGATCTCAACTTTGTACTCTGTGTCCTCGATGAGATCTGCGACGGCTGTGCTTCGCTCCTCTCCACCCAGAACCAGCTCTTTGGGTTGGCCTGAGCCCTCAGCCTGGCTGATCATTAAGACAAATGTGTCAAAGGCGTCCTCCTCGGCCGTCCAGGCCAGGCTAAAGCTCTCAGGGGTGATGTTGGAGACCAGGAGAGCCTGCACCACTGGTTCGGCCTCTGAGTGACAGGGGAGAGTCAGGTTTTCATCCTCAAGTGCTTTGAACAAGGTGGCTAAAGAGAACGTGTCAGTCAGACTGCAGGTCCAAGCATCAGGAGTACCAGCAACAGTCAGCAAAGAAAGAGGAGAAGTGGACTGCAACCAAAAGCACAGGGGAATAGGCGAGCAGCAGGAGACAGGTACTGTTAAGTATAACTCGTTGTTTTAGCGCAATAATACACTGCCAGGCCAAAAAAAGGTAACACAGAAAAAGGTCACACATTCTAATATTTTGTTGGACTACCTTTAGCTTTGATTACAGCATTGCATTTTCTGTGGCATTGTTTCGATAGCTACTGCAATGCCACAGGACTAACTTCCATCCAGTGTTGCATCAATTTTTCACCAAAATCTTGATAATGGGAGAGTATATCACGCTGCGTCTTCTTACCCTGATGCGCTCATCACTCTGGGTAAAACTAGACTCATCAGACAACATGAACGTCTTCTATTCTTCCGGAGTCCAATCTTAATGTGCCCTAGCAAACCGAGGCCTTTTTTTTCTGGTTACCCTTACTGATTCGTGGTTTTCTTTATGGCTACAAAGTTGTTCAATCCAAATCTCTTTAGCTCCTTTCACATTGTGAGTGCGGAAATACTCCTACTTTCACTATTAAACATACTTCTGAGATTTACTGTTGTTTTTCTTCAATTTTGCCAAATATTTAAGTGATCACCAGTCACGAGCATTCAGGTTCTTTCTGGAAGATGATGATTCCCCACCATCCTTCCAGTTTACTATAATGCATTGGACAGTTCTTTACCCAGTTTTAGTGGTTTCTGCATCAATCTCCTCTCTCCTCCTCTCCTCAATCTCTTTGATGTTTTCCCTGCTTGATACATGTCAATGATCTGACCTTTCTTACACAGACTAACATCTTTTCCACGACCACAGGATGTGTCTTTCTCCATGGTTGTTTAAGAAATGAGAAGTTACTCATTGCATCAGCTGGGGTTAAATGACTTGATGCCAGCTGAAAGAAAATTAGCCATGCAGTAATTATCCAATTGGAGGCTTAACCTATTTGCTTCGTTCAATCCAGGTGGCGACTTTTTTTTTTTTTTTAGGCCAGGCAGTGGATAATATAAAGGGCTACCTTAAAACTTTATATTAGGTCAGATAATAAATGTTGTTTAAACACCAACAGAAGTTACCTTGATTGAATAAGATGTCTTGTGTCAAAGCTTGTCTTAGTTTGGTTGATTAATGTTGTTAAACTTCTTCAGATCTTTTTCAACTCAATCGTACCTTTCAGTTTATGTTAACCTTTTGTTGTCTTTTCTCCAATTATATTGCTAGTTTACTGAAACTCATCATGTAGTTGTCTGAAATAACCAACTCATTTGATCCCAATTGAACTCTTCAGTTTAAAGGTCGAGTATGCAGGATTTCCCAAAAGAATAAAACATCAACTTTTACAGGAATAATCCTGCTTTAATATCTTCTATGGGCCTCTTTACTTGTGTGTCAGTGTCTGAGTGTGCCTCACCCCCCTCATGAACCCCCTTCTCTGCCTGTACATTGATGTTTTGGTTGACTCAGATGTTTCTGTGCAGAGAGAAGGAGTGATTATGGGTGGTGACCAGCCAATCACAGCATGCCCAGTGTGCAAGTGACTTGGTGTGTTGTTGATAGCGAGTGGGAGAAGCTATCCCAGGTGGCTACAATAGCGGTTGTGATACAGAGAAAGAATGATACAATATTTGCAGCATATCTCATTTACCTGCAGGAAGTCAAGTGTTTAGCTCTTGAGTTTCTCTGGAGATGCTGCAGGTACTTGCTGGGCTGTTTCTTACTGTCTGTGGTGTGTTCACAGAGCTACAACTGTTAGCCATGCTATTAGCTATGATCGGAGGCAGTGAGCATGCGCTGTCGCTGACACTGAGCCACTGGGGAGGAGACCAGTTTGGATGTTGTATGTAAATAAATAAACAAAATTTAACAAAAAATTCTGCATAGTCTACCTTCAATAAACCATAGAGCTCAGACAGCTTACACCATCGCACATCTTTTAAGCATAGCACGGTTAGTGGTCATAGCCACTGTGTTTCCCCCTCACTCATAGTGTAACTGTTAGGTTACAATTCACAAAGGCAATCTGGGTATAACTTGCAAGCTGTAGCTTTACTTAAAAGCTGGGAGGGGCCAAGATGTTTTCAAGCTAACATGCATCACTGATGTATTTGGACACAGAATTTCAAGTTGAGATATATTTTGTTGAGACGATGCCAACTTATAAGTAAGTGCTATCACAACAGCTTCAGAAATCTTTTATAATGCTGACATCGAACAATATGCTGGAATAAAAAATGTGCAAAATCACATTTTGCAGTGTAGAGGGCTGTTGACACAGAAAGAGTATGCCTGCATATCTTTAAATAAATCATCAACTACAGCAAATTTAGGAAATCACTAAGGTTGCAGATGAAGTCTTGCTCCAGGAAAAAATGTACATAATTGATTGAGTTAATTTCAGTTTTCTTCCCCTTCTCTGTCAGACAGCTGACTGTCTCCGAGCAGCTACAAACCTCAGTGCTGTGCAGCCACATAACTAGTTGATTGAGTGAGTGAATGGCGTTCTGCAAAAGCTGATGGTTAAGTAGTCATTAGAAGCAGCTGATAAGAGGAAAAGAGGCTGAGAGACAACACGGGGCTACAGCTGCTGGAGGAAAAGCTCTGTTTCTCTAGAGGATGAGTCCACTGAAGCTAATTAGCCAGAGAGACTTCCGGTAGCACAGATGGACGCATAGACTGGACAGAGCTTTTAAAGCAGCCTTGGAAAGAAGCAGATATAAGTGGGCTCAGGAAAGCCTCAATAAAACCCAGCACCACTGCTCATTAAAACACTACACCAAATGCAAGGGTCTCAGGGGTCCTTGAACTGCCTGAAACCCTTTTTTTAATGTGGGGAAAAAGCGCATGGGGCATTGGTTGTGAGAAGAAGCAGTGGAAATGAGAAGCAAAGCAGACAAATCCGAGGGAGCTGTCACTCTTCATTAGCCGGCGGGCAGCTTTAGTTGGTCAGTGGAAGAGAGGGAGGGCCACAGCCATCAGCTAACATGTGCTAGCTTGCTTCTGATTTCACCCTCCCTCCACCAGCACGTCTCCCCCTCTATCCCATATCCCTCCACACCCCCCAAGGCCTGAGGGAGCACAATCATCTCTTACAAAAGCGAGCCTGTCAGTGAAGGAGGTAAGCGCCGGCGCCAGCTAACCTGCTGAAAATGGGGTCTGCAAGCAGAGCTGCGCTCAGTCTCGCCTGATAACTTTACGAGAGCAACTTGTGGTCACATGAATCACAACTGATTTGAGCTTGTTCTGGGTGCTGTCCACATCTTTGTGGCTCCATCAGTCACTACTTGAATTTAACTCTCTCGCTGCCCTTCGTGGGGAGCACTTTCTTTCCTCTACCTTCCTACAACAGAGTGATGACCAGCGCGCACATCATGGTGACATTAGTTAGCACTCGTATTCACAAGTTTGAATGTTTTATTTATTAAGTGATGCTAATGAAATATGTTAAAACGGTTTCACCAGTCATTAGCATGCAGACAATGGACTGTGTTGAGCTCATGCCATTTTCTGCATGGCCCCAGAAGCCCCTGGCACCCAAGCACCAGAGCCCAGGGGCAATGGCAGCATGAGAATGAAGAGCGGTCCGGGCCTGGGAGAGCTGGGGATGCATACAGAAGAGAGGCCTCACACAAAGTGACAAAAGCGCCTCAGGGATTTTTTTGTCCTCTGTCAGTCCTCCCATCTTTCTTCCACTTGACTGATCCTCATCACCAAAATGCTGAATGATAATTCTGGGATAGTTGTTCATATTCAAGAAATACGCAAGCTGACCCAAAAGTGCTGTGTAAAAAGTTTTACCAGGTCACAGAGAGGATGTCAGTGTTAGAGCTTTATGAGCTAAAGGTGCTCAGAAGCATCTATTAGCAGGTTTCACTGTTTACTGCCTTCTTATTAGGCACACACTAAAACTGACAGCCTGTTAATCACCCACAATGACTGGGATGGGAAACCAGCACACCTGTTGTGCTCCACTTTAAGAGCACACTGACCTCCTGTATGTGTTTCTGCTTGTTCACAGAACAGACCAGGTGCTGTCTTCTGGCTAGACTCTGACCAACAGGAAGAGTGTCAGCTACAAGTTGCATCTACAGCGGATCCACTGCTAGCTCTATAGATTGAATGGGTTTGTGTCAACTGTGGAAAGTCCTGGGCTCTTTCACCATCCACAGCCTGTAAGGAGTGAATGTGTGCATTATGGGTAGCTCACAGGTGGGGAATGTTGATGAAGGATTTCGATTTTTGAAACCTTGTTAAGAATAAAATCAACCATGATGGCTGACGGGAAGGTAGACTTGAAAAATGATATTTTCCTGAGTAGTATCCAGAAAATGAGATCAAAACAATCCTCCAGCTCTTTGACAATCAGGAGTTCTTTAGCACAACAATTTGACAAATGTCAAATGTGTCAATGTTGATGAGTATGCCCCCCAAAAAGGCAAGGCTTGGTTTATTATTAGCCTCCCATGGTTTGATTTTTACTTTCTACTGAATCTCTTTTTGAGGGATAATTTTCCTGATCGTAACTGAACCTCTGCTTTTGCATTGGCATTGTCAGTTCTTTTGATTCTTCAAAATGACTGACGTTCGTTTTCAGAACATTCATCAACCCAGTCTTATGGCAGTTCCTCAACTTCAAAATAAAAGACACCATCTAGTTAATTAACACACTTTTCTTATTGTTTATCAATACATTTCAACATATGCTTTAAAAAACTCTAGTCTGCAAGGAGACATAATCAGGTCATGATATGGTTCTGGCCCGGCACCCTTAAAGCTCCTGTGAGGAGAATCCGTATGATGTGGATGGCAGCAACTCCCTTAGGACTAGGGCAAACTGTTGGGATGTATTTGTTTGAAAAGTGAAAGTAAACTGACCCTTCTTCTAACTCTACTTTTCTTTGTTCAAGAAAACATTTTAACTTGACACAACACAGTGAGGCAATAAATTTATCACCAGTTATGTAGAGCTGTTATTTGAAATGTGACAACAAGCAAACTTTATGTTTGTAGTGTATTACTGGTGCTCTGTATCGTTATTTTAGTGAATCCTGATATTGACTGACTCTCAGGTTTGAACAGATCACTGCAGTATAACTGCTGCATATGGGCCAGGAATGAAAATCTTCTCAAATTGCTTAGCCCCTGTTTTAACTTTTAGCTCGTTTTTTAGCCTCTAGATCATGCTCTTTCACTTTATCATTGAGCTTTCATGTTTTTCCCACCTGCGCAATATTTCAGCACTCAGGTCTGTCGTAACTCATTCTGAACTGGAAATGGTCATCTCATCCCGTCTTGACTATTGCAACTCACTTTTCACCTGCCTCAGAAAGTCTTCACCTTCACCGCCTTCAGCTCATCCAAAATGCTGCCGCAAGGCTATTAACTAGGTCCAGTCGAAATACTCACATCACTCCAATACTACACTCTTTACATTGGCTTCCAGTCAAATTTAGAATTAATTTCCAAGTTCTGGTTTTGGTTTACAGAGCTCTGCATTGGCAGGCTCCGGAATATATTGCAGACCTCCTTCACCCCTATCTCACCAGCAGGTCACTCAGGTCCTCTTACCAGGGCCTGCTGGCTGTCCCTCGTGCCCGTCTGAGGACTAAGGGAAATTGTGCTTTTGCAGTAGTTGCTCCTACTTTATGGAACAACCTTCCTAAAAATGTCCACTTGGCCATCTCTTTTGAGTCTTTTAAAAAGCTTTTGAAGACGCATTTATTTAAGACGCCTTTTGCATCTGCCTGCTTGGACTAATGTTTTATTATGTCACTGTGTTTATTTGATGTCATTTTAATGTTTAATGCTTTGTATTTTTATCTGTGAAGCACTTTGTGATCTTTTTCTGTGAAAAGTGCTATATTAAATAAAATTTACTTCCTTTTTTACTTTCTTCTGCTCTTCTGTCCCTTTTCTGTCAGACAGTCCAGCTCTTGTTTCCACCAATGCTACTAAATAAATCATGGAAACTGCTGCTTTGAAGAGGGGGTCTTGTGCTTTCATACACTTGCATAGCCCCTGTGAGGACTTTTTTAGTCCTTTCTTGAAAAAGTCTCGTTACTGGATATATGCTTGATCATAATCCACAACTTAAAAGTTTAATTATATATATGATTGATGGCGCATTGAAATCTCAATAAACAAGCAACGCTGTAGTTGAGTGAGGAGAAAGATTTGTGTTTCCTCTCTGCTAAAAGCAGTTTCTGTGATTTATGTAGTTGTAATGATGGAAACAGGCTGCACGGTGGCGCAGCAGATAGGTCACCAGTTCTATTCCCAAGGTGTGCCTTTCTGTGTGGAGTTTGCAAGTTCTCCACGTGCATGCGTGGGTTCTCTCCGGGTACTCCGGCTTCCTCCCACCAAAAACATGCCCACATTAGGTTAATTGATTATTCTAAATTGCCCATAGGTGTGAGTGTGTGCGTGAATGGTTGTTTGTCTATATGTCAGCCCTGTAATTGACTGGCGATCAAACCAGGGTGTACCCTGCCTCTCGCCCAATGACAGCTGGGATAGGCTCCAGCCACCCGCAACCCTGAATAGCAGGATAGACGGTAAAGAAAATGGATGGATGGATGGATGATGGAAACAGGCACTGGACGGAAAAGGGACAGATGCAGAAGATAGCTACAAGAGTGATAGCACAGAGTGGCTAAAATGGGTAAAACATGGGCTAAAGATTAAAACACAGGCAAAGGCTAAAACAGGGCCTGAGCTGTTTGTGATAATGTTCATTCCAACCCACATGCAGCAGTTATAATGCAGTCGTCTGTTCAAACCTGAGAGTTTATCAATAAAATCAAGAGCCAGGTTAGGTTTGCTCTGCTTGGTGAGGTTGGGGCTGGTAGATGAACACTGATAGAGCATAACAAGGATTCACTAACATTACATGTTGCAGACATGTCTCAGAGCACCAGACTGTGAGTAGTGTTACATGTAGCCGGCTACTAAACTACGCTACAAACTTACAAAGTTTGCTTGTTGTCATATTTCAAACAACAGTGCTACATAACTGTTGATAAATACATTACCTTGTCACGTCGTATCCAGCAAAAGTTGTCTCAAAACAAATACTGTTAAGAGTCTTGTCATCACAGCAGTTTGTGTGAGTCCAATGGCCAAAGGGGTCGCTGTAATCCACTTCAAATAGACAGTCCTCACAGTCTTTTTAAAGGTGATTATAAAGTAACAACCCTTTTCAAACTGCTACATAGTCATAAATTGTAGAAATCCCAACATGTGTATGAAAAATTGTCTGTTTTAAAATTAGCACAAATCTCAGAAGATCATCTTGAGACTTGCTAAAATGATGAAGCCATCGCATAAGAATCCCCCAAGTGGTTCATGATCTATGTCCGAGAGGTAGACCTTAAACACCAATGTCTTCCTTTAGCTCCACCATCCACAGGCCTCTAGAGGGCTGGCCAATCAGATAGAAGGAGGTTAGTGGAGTGGGCACCTTAAAGACACAGCAGCTAAAATGAAGTGTTCAGACAGAGACTCAAATAAAGTATTTCTAAAATAACAGTGAGGAAAAAGGGGAATTTTTTCTATCTGCAGATCATATAAAGCTACGACGAGGGCAGTATAAAGACTAAAAAGCATAATACCCTCTCTTAAGTGGTTTCCAATGACGAAGATGTGTCATTTCCACTGTAGATTCAGGTGGAGTTGGGTTAACAAGGAGCCCAAACAGAGCTCTTTGACATAAAAACCACCTAAGTCAGTTTGAAATAAGATTTTTTGGGGAAAAAAGCAGCTGCACACGAAGGCCAACACATCTCTGATTTAACATCTGTCTCCTCCGTACATGTTTTTTGATTTCACATGCCTTCATGAAAGGCTCCAGTTTTGGAGCCCGAAGTATGTTTGAAATTTGTCTTTCCTGACAGTATAAATGAGGAAAACTATGTGTAAACAAACTGCCATGTGACAGAGCTTCACTCATGGACAGATTTCATATTGTTCAAACAAAGAAACAGCACTTGAGAGTCATATGAGAGGATTTTAAAAGTCCAAATAGAAAACAGGAGCTTGGTTCAGCAGAGGAAGAAGGAAGCAAAGAACAGAGTGAGGTCCAAGCAGTGACGGCGTTGATACCTGTGATGGTGTCTGCAAAGACAGGGTCTAAGAGGGCCCCCCTGAACTGCCCATACAGGTTGGCCCTGTACCAGGTGGCGGGGGTGAGGCCAGAGATGGTTAGGCTTCGAGCAGTGGTGGGCACTGTGTGGTTCTGCCACTCAGCACCCGTCTCTGCATCTGTAACCTCAATCAAAAAGGCTTCAAAAGCCCCGTCCTCAGCAGACCAGGACAAGAGGAAGGTGTCCCATGATACCTCACTGACAGTGACGTTGGTCACCACAGGCCTCTCCTCCTCTGGGTGATAACAAACACATCAACATGAGGTTACAGGACTTGGACACACATGCAGAATCAGACTGATGGTTGGACTGAGACATGTTTTTCAGGCAGATCTCACCTCAATTTTTCAGTCCAAACTTAAAAAAAAGAACATCAAAAACATTCAGCACATTTTTAAAACCAACACATGAAACACATGAGACAAACAGGACTGAGCTTCTGCTGTGACATCAACCATCTCCCATTTGTGTTTCAATCATTTTGCTGTCAGGAGGAGAATGGAAGAAAGACCTTCGCTTTGTCTGAAGAGGAAAAAATTCTCTGATTTCCACCACAAAAGGCCAGCAGAAAAACTACCTCATCATTAATGTCTGCCTATAGCCATTTACTCTAGATTTCCACAGAAGTGGGAAGACTTAAAGGTGGAAGCAGCAGGCAGACATGCTGATGCAGCTCATGCACATTAATGGCTGTGAATGAGCCATTAACATTTGAAGGCACAGCGTAGCCCAGCTACAACGGCAGAAGTACGCTGTCCACTTCAAACCTATGGAGAGCCACGTGCAGCAGCCTGTAATTGGAGTCCATAGAGTGTGCAAGCATTCAGAGAGCAGATTAGAAAGGGATGGAGACAGAAGGTGCAGGTAAACATCAAGGCTTCCATTATCCTCTTTTCACTGTGGAGCTGAGTGGAGCACAAATGGGATGGTAGACAACAGCAATGTAATGGTGCTGGGGGAGCTGTGCTGAAAAACGCTGATCATCCCTTAGTGGAAGCATACATTTGCTAGGATAATGCATTTACTGAATGGTGTGTGTGATGAGAATCAGGCCCTGTGGCCTGGGAGAGGATTTGACTCAGCATTGTGCTCACTGCTTCTGGTTTGTCTACAGAAACTTAATTTTATTTTCCTTTTTTTGAAAAAAATGCTGAGCAAAGTGACACAGAACTGTAATTCTTGCTGTTAAGCAGCAAATCCCAACCTGACCACAGATACAGAGAAAAAATAATCATCACAACTCAAATGGCTTTTTGTGATATCACCATCTCAATCTGGTATCTGCCACTTGATACTCTCATACAGGGCAGTCCATGGAGTCAGGCCTCACACCTAGACAAAGTCTGTGCTTCACTTCTGCACGGATCATGTTAGTGCATGCAGGACAAAAATCATGCTTTCAAATTTCATAAATTTTCTCTCATATTCTCTCTTTTTTTTTAGGGGAGTTGGTTTCTCATGCAAGATCATCCTATACAGAAGCTCAAATTGATGGTGATACACTCCAAAAACGAAAGTGTTTATTCTAATTTTAAATAAATATTTAAATAAATATGTTGCATATAACTGACAAGTCCATAAAGACATCTCATTTTAAGATATTACTGGTCAAAAATGACAACTGGGTTGCATGTAAAAATGAAATGTTTGCAAATGAGGAGCTGACATATCTAGTTTCTTTTGGTAGATTTTGATTTCATTCATGACTAGCAACTCAGGTGTCATTATTGCCTGAAAGAAGATGTTTTCTGGACATGTAAGGTGAATTAAGCCTAAATGAAGTCTTTTTGTAGCCCTGTTTCCACTGAGCAGCTCAGTTTGGTTTGTCTCGAGACAAGTTCCCAAATTATCGACCAGTACCATTCCACTTTATGGTACCCTTCTGTTGGGATGCCAGACATACTGATCCACACCCAGAAGGTGGAACTGGAAACACTGCAGTCTGATCATTGGTCAAAAGACCTGTCACTCCTTGTCTGATAGCAGCAATAAGGAACAAATAACTGGCTGTATTTCTCCTTGCGGTACACAGCCTTCCCTGTAACAAAACGTCATTGCACTTTTTATACCAAGCCACATGCCAATCACAAGACAAATTGCTGGATGTCTTCCATTATGTCTTTTTGTTCACCAAGTCTAGTTTTTCTTCTTCATTGGATTCATTAGCGGGCGCTGCTATGCTGTCGCACTATCATGTAGCAGATAAAGCTTTTGGCATCCTGCTCAACGCTGCCTACCAAGAAGGGGTGTGGAAACTCGAATAGGGTGAGGCTTTACCAACCAGACTCATACCAAACTGTACTGATCCAGACCACTTGGTGGAAACAGGCCCCCAGACTTTTTCTCACAAAAAGACAAAAAGTCAGATAAAACCACTTGCTTTGTCTGACTTTTTGAAGTGCAGTTGCATTAATTTACTGATGTTTCATGTTGTTTATCAAATTCAGACGGTCCTGATCAGAATCCTAAGACCAGTTGAAAGATTGCACTACAGTATATTTTGCAGTTAGATCTTTAAAATGTTCAAAGTAGAGTTTCAAAATGCAAAAAGAAGACATGAGACAGTGACAAATAAAACTGAGTATGCTATTCATCTCAAACAATTAAAGGTTAATGGTCTGTTCATCAGCTGATCAAAAGTTTGAGACCAGAGCCTTTGAAAGATAAAGTAAAAATGTGCAAAAATTTGGATTGAAGGTCATTTTCTATCCGGTATTCACACTGTCATGACCTCCTGATGAAAAAGGCAAAAAAAGCCTTCTCTCTGAACGTGGTCAGATTTTTGAGCTGAGAGCAAGGCCTCGTACAATGCCATCACTGCTAAGGTTGGACGCAGTAAAACAGCCATTTTTAATTTCTTCAAATCCCCCCATCCTGAGCGTCATGGGACAAAAAAGTCAAGATCCAAAAACATTTCACCAGTCCTGAGCCAGAGGACCTGATTGGCTGTCTGTTGAGACATTGGACGATCCTCAACCCAAATTAAGGCCGTTACTTGTGCCAACTGCAGCCCAATAACCATCAGAAGGTATCTGAGAGAGAAGAGCTTTAAGAACAAAAACCTCTTCAAAGGTCTCGTCTCCTTCTATTAAATTGCCCGTTTGGACTTTGACAGAGAGCATCACAGGACACTGAAAAGAGAAGAAAGCTGGATTCTCTGAGGAGAAAAAATTTTAACCTTGGCGGTCCTGATGGTGTCCAACATTACTGAAATGACAAGAAGATCCTGTTTGAGATGTTTTCTGTTTGGCATGATAGAGGGGACGCCATCATGATCTGCTTTTTCCTTCAGTTGAACAACGGAGCTTCAGGTTGTGCAGTGGCGTCAAACAGCAACTGGCTATGTGGAGGTGTTGCAGGGGGTGTCCTTCATGACTAAGGGCCCTGCTCTGTGCACTAATGACTGGGTTTTTCAACTGGACAACATTGAAGTTCACCATGGCTACCTGACAAAGGATTTCTTCTCCAGAGAAATGAGCTCACTCTTTGCAGCATCCTGCACGTTCCCCTGATCTAAATCACAGTAAGAACATTTGGGGATGGATGGAGAGGAAAGTTTTCAAAAATAGACGTCAGTTCCAGACAGTGGATGCCAAACATGATGCCATCATAACAACTTGGATCAAGATACCCATTCGGCTCCCAGAAACACTCACATCAAGTATGCTCAAGCTCATTTCATAAGTGATCAACAAGAATATTTGAGCTCCTCATTACTGTGTTTTTTTTTCAAACTTTTATTTCTGTTTCAGGAGTTTTTCAGGTTTTTTGTGCTGTGGTCTTAAACTTTCGATCAGCTGATGAACAGACTATTGACCGTAATTTGCAGACTGTAAGCCGCAACTTTTTACACTCGCTTTGGACCCTGCGGCTTCTACAACAGTGCACCTCAATCCCATGGATTTTTACAGCTAACAGCCACCAGGGGCGCATGATTACGGTACTTTTAGAAAGCGCAAGCTCAAGCTCAATCGCAATCGCAACTGCAATCGCGAGGCAGACAGTTGGTGCCAGGTAACGAGCACAAGACGGACAGTAGGAGAGTGAGACAGTTCGCGCCAAGGAAGTGTTCATGCACATACCCTCATTATGGAAAACAAACAGTGAATTGCATATGATGCTTTTTCAAGTTAAAGGTAATTGATCTGGTTGACAAAGAAGAAAATAGAGCTGCTGCACATGCCCTTGGCATCAATGAATCAATATTGAGACGGAGACGGCAGCGTGAAGAACTGAGTCAATGCAATGAGTTTGTTTCCAACACTGACAAAGAGGACTTACATTTATCCATTTAACGTTATTGCCTCATCAAGCGCTGTAATCTTTGTTTGTTTTTATACTGCACTGCTACTACTATGACTGCAGGACGTGTGCTGGGAACGCACTGTTGTATTATTTATACACTGCACGAATGCTGTTCATCATGTCAAAGATGTGATAGTTTGATTGATTGGTTGAAAGATTTATTTTGTTTCTCAAATGTTAATAAATGGGACGCTTTGCGCTCCCAAACAGTCATCTCTGTCCCGACAATCCCCTCCCTGTATATGGGAATTAAACATGAAAACACTTGCGGCTTTTGGTCGGGTGCAGCTCATATATGGAACAATTTGTAGTTTCCCCCCAATTTAGCTGGTGCGGCTCATATCCAGGGACGCCTTATAGCTCAGAAATTACAGTACTTTTAACAGTTGTTAGCACTAAATTGCTTACTTAATTTTTTTTGTCTCACTCCCATTTCTCCTTTTTGTATTTTGAAACTATGCTTGGAATCTTTCTAAGATCCAACAGTGAAAAATGTAAGTGCAATTTTCCAACTGGTCGTAAGAGTTTGATAAGGAGTATAGTCGACATCTACTCAAAGGACTTCAGTGTGTTTTTAACACAGCAGACAATCACAAGCATTGATTTTTTAATTGATCCTGATTATTTCTATCAGCATGACCGGAAAATTTTGGAGCAAGAATAATCTGTATTTCAAATATATGACTTAATGTCTGTCGTTATTTTTTCTTTCTTTTTTTTTTTTTAAAAACTCAATGTTTTGTTTCTACGGCTTTCCTTTTTTCATGGTTTCACTTTTCTTTATCTTGAAGAAGAGACTTTTGGTTTGGCTCTGGATGGATCTCAGATACACCCTCAAACTCCTAGTGTTCTTTTAGCGTTTTTTAGTGTATAACCCCAAACCTCCCTCAGACTTCCCTCCAACTTCTCGCTCCATCCCTCCTCTCTTCTCCAATCCTTCCTGTAAAAACAGCATGATCTGTGTTTGAGATGATAAAGAGTGCAGATCGGCTGCACTGGCTGTGGATTAGAGGGCTCCAGATTTTTGGGGGGGGCGATGTTTTAACGGGAGTCGCAGCATGTGGGCTTTTATCTGACAGAGCCACAGTTCATCGTGGTCAAATCACACAAAACCAGAGGGGAGCAGGGCTCATGCCAACAATTATCACATGAATAAACATTGTGCAGGGCTCACAAATATCCACACCAACCTCCAAGTCCCCCCCCCACCACACACACACACACACACACACACACACGCGCGCACACACACACACGCACACGCACACACACACACACACACACACACACACACACACACACACACACACACACACACAGTTAAAACACCGCTCTATTCTTCTTGGCAGACTGTGGCCTAAAAAAATGCAAAAAAGGCTGTTTTTTCCATCTTCCACAGTTTCTCCCTCATGCTGTATTGATTTTTGCCCGTAGCCATGCATTTAATGGGCACCCATTGCATAACTGAAAGATTTGCTTGTGAAATATTTGTCTTGGAAGAACCCTGACCGCAGCAACAAAAATATGCCACAACCATCCTATTTGTCTTTGCTTGTTATGGTTTGCAAAGAGGGAAAATGAAAAATAATCCCACATGCTATAAATGAGTCTTTGGGGGAGGGAGGGAGGCAGGGAGGGAGGCAGGGAGGGAGGGGAAGGGGCTTCGAGGCAGAGTGACTTACATTGAGGGTCTAACAATGAATTCAATTCATTGCCTGGGTTTTGCTGCAGAACTAAAGGACAAAAAAATTGAACCTTTGGTTAATGAGAGCTTCTCTGCTTCCCTCAGCCTGAACTAGCAGCTCCAGTGGAAGCTGCATGGAAACAGCCTGTTACACTCAGGGGAGCCTCTGTTTCACTACCTCACGCATCCTACACTTCCTGAGAATTTAATACTGAGCTGCCAATAAAACAAAGGTAACACATTCACAATTTGAGGTCAGTCGATCCTGAGGGATAAAAACTTATAAACCATCTTGTGCTTTTACCCTGAATAACTGAATCTACTTTTTGTTTTTAATCCATGGATTTTTGATATTTGGAGCACTTTGACCTCTTTATACCATTGTCATTTGTCTGCTTTAGTAAAGGTAAAAGTTGAGCTTTAAATAACAAACAAACTTTGGTCTTAAAGAGTCATGTTATGTTCGCACAAAATACACACTAAATACACACAAATGATTTGCGTGAGTGAATTATAGATAAAGTTAATGTAAAGATAAGTTCTTATTGTTTCTAATTCACTTGAGTTATATGATGATTCAAGTTACTCTGCCCAATACCTACTTTATATGCTCATTTGCATGAGCTAAAAAGTCAAATTTTGAGGGGGGCCAGGACAGCCAATCAGCATGGAGATTTGCAAATGAAATAAAGTTATGAACAAAAATACACCAATTCCCCAGGAATTGTTGCAATTACAAATGTATGCTTGCGTTTCTTTCTTTGATGTGCATTGGAAAAACACAAAAAAAGTAAGAAAAAAGCCCAAATGGACACAATTTTACATAAAACACAAAATCGTTGGCACTGTTTTAAAACTGCGGATAAATAATTTAATGTCAAGCAGATGATGCGTGTTCAAACGTAGCTGTGGCAAGTAACAGGCGCTGGTAATGTAGAAATCACACCTGACGCCAGTATGAATGCATAAAAGTTGACTTGATCTTTGACGCAAAGTTGCTGAAAAATATAAACTTCAGAACTCTCCAGCTCATTTGACTCCCATCATTTTTTGGCGCTATTTGAGATATGTTTTGGGTCATTGTCCCTCTGGAACACCCATGACTTCCGACACAGATGCAGCTTTCTGACACAAGGGCCTATATTGCAGCCCTAGAGATTTTGATAATCCCCAGATTTCATGACTCCTTGCACACCATTAATTCACCCAGTGACAGAGGCAGCAAAACAACCCAAAAACATCACTGACCCTCCACCATGTTTGACTGTAGGCACTGTGTTCTTTTCTTTGTGGGCCTCATTCTGTTTTCTGTGAACAGCAAAATGACATTCTTTTCCATAAAGTTCTACCTTAGTCTAGTCTGTCCACAAAACGTTTTCTCAGGTTCTATCAGGGTGATTGAGGCTTAATGGGGTACATTTCTGAAAACTCCAGTCTGACTTTTTTATGTCTCTTAGTCAGCAGTGGGTTTCTCCTCAGTCTCCTGCCATAAGCGCTTATTCTCATTCAGATGATGACGTACAGTCTGAGCTGAAACTTCTGCACCCTGGTCTGTGGCTTTAATTTGTGTGGAAGTTGTCTAAGAATGTGTATCCACCATTAGAACTATCCTGTGTTGCATTCTTTTGTCAATTTTTGTCCTCGGCCCTCGTCCGGGGAGATCAGTCACAGTTCTATGGGTTATAAACTTCTTGATTATATTCAAGATCTCTGGAGATGGTCTTGTATCCTTGAGATATTTCATATTTTTCAACAATTTTGTGTCTTAAGTGCTCAGATACTCCTTCGCTCTTCTTCCTCTTCTCCATTCTTGGTGTGACACACAAAGGCTCACAACACAAAGGTCAAGTCAACTTTTATACACCCTAACTGGCATCAGGTGTGATGTCTATATTACCAGCACCTGTAACTGGCTACAGCTGAGTTTAAACAAGCATCTCCTGCTTGGAATTGAATGATTTACTCACAATTCTAAAAGGGTGCCAACAATTTTGTCTGGCCCAATCTTCGTGTTCTGTGTGAAATTGTGTCAGTTTTACCTTTTTTATCCGTTTTTGTTGTTGTTGTTGTTGTTGGGTTTTTTTTTTTTTTTTTGCTTTTTCCAATGCACATCAAGGAAATAAACACATTTATACCAAATACTTTTGTAATTGCAACAATTTCTGGGATGATTAGGGTATTTTCTGGAGAAATTCCAGGGGTGCCAATTCCTTGGTCCATGACTATATGACCAACAGGCAAAGGATGATTCATCTGGAAACATGAAATGAGTTGATTGTATCTGTGAGCAGCTTCCCTGAACTCTGTGACTCTAGCTCTGAAGACAGTGAGGAGGCAGGGTTATGTGTTATGTTGTGAAAATCACTGTCTGTCTCTTCCTGCTCTCAGTTGTCCTGGCAAGTTAGCACTGCCCACACCAGCTTTACTCTGTTTCCAACGTGGCGACTTTTGGAAACTCTAACATGAAAGCCTGTATCTATCTTGGGCTCCGTTAATCCGCGTTAACACAAAAATACTAAGGGACTTAGGAAGCTGCAGTTTGCATGTCTGGCCTGTAATTGGGGATATAACTGTCGCAGTCATATACATGACAACCATTTAGAGGCTGAAATAGAGATGAGCTGATCATCTGACACATATATTGAAAGTTTCTTTGCTGGTTGCAGAAGTGGAGCAACGGATGCACATTTTGTTGAAAGGCAGTTTGCACATTCAGCAGCAAAAGCAAAACATGGTTGTCTGCCATTTTAACTGTTGTTGTTGTTGTCTGGTTCACACATGGCCACGTCACAATGAAAGTGTAATGAGCACGCACAAAGCAGAGTGTGACATCAGTGTCTCTGGCTTGATGTTAACAGCGCAACAGTGGTGTTTCAGATGAAATCCACTCTGGAGGCCATTTTTAAAAGTTTCCATTACAGGTCAGCCAAAACTCTGTTTCTGTTTAAACTGTTGTTGTTGGGGCGTTGTTCTTCTCAACAAGTGTGAAAGAAAGGTCAATTGATGTTCTGAATGTGTTTAGGCTCTTAATTACTTTTTGTCTTTACAGCAGCATCCATTACAGCTACATGATTGGTCAATTATATGAATTGGGTGGTGAAATCATTAAGTGACTTTTAGGACAGTCAATTGTGACTCCAGTCACTGAAGAGTTGGCAACTCTGGCCTCACCTCAAACTGGAGTGAAGCTCAACCTTGTTTGGAGTTTGTTTGCATCTGTTGTGAAGCAGAGCTAAAACAATTGAATGTACCACATAGGGGTCATAATATTCAATATTACCTGAGGGAAGTGAGACGATTGATGTGTAGCATGAATAACTCAAACTCATAAACTCAGGGGTGGAATGTTCTTTGCTGCATGTAAAATATTTATGTTACAGAACCTCCAGAAGTATGTGCACAAGAAATCCCCTCAGTCTCCTACTCTACTTATCAAGGAGGATCTAAAACACAGCACTATTGCAGGTAAACATATGTTCACAGAACTGACCTGTGGGGGCGGAGATTGAGGCGGGTGCACTGGTCCTGCGGCCCCTCTCAGCAGTGATACTGATGGTGTACAGCATGCCAGGTGTTAGGCTCCTCAGGGTGTGAGACTCAGAGCTGCCCGGCACCATGTCCTCAGCTCTGTGGCCGTCAGCTGATACATAAACTAGTCTGTAGGAGTCCAGTTTGGCTTGTGGGCGTTTCCACTCCAGCAGCATGGTGGTCTCTGTCACTTCTGCGACCGTCAGGTCCTTTGGAGCATCCAGGGCTAATGGGACAGGAAGGGGAGATGAGAGGGGGGGGGTGACTTAAGACAAAATTCACCCGGTGCAAAAAAACGAAGAACAAATCCTGAGGCATTGTGAACTTCTAGAGAAGATAAAAGTCAGAATGACACAGACAAAAGCTTCTGGTGAGATCTTAGGCTGAGGCATGTGGAGGCAGAGAAGTGATAAAAAAATACACATCTACACAAAGACAAGACTGCTGACATGGAAAAGGAAGCAAGAAAGTTCAATAATTCAATGAAAATGAGTGGGGAAGGATTTCTCAAATCAAAATGTAGAGACTATTTATTCTTAAGTTATTTATTGTTAATAAAGACCAAGCCTGGGGGCTCATTGTGGCCTGAGGTCGATTTCCATATGCCCCCTGGTTTTCATATCATGATGTATCAATGACAGCACTGACTGTTCTAAATCATGTGTATGTCTATCTTGTAATGTCTGGCTAAGCTACATTCCGGCTGTTTTCTAAACCGCCTCCAAAACCAGAGGTGGCTCTTGATTTGTCTGAAATTCAGCTTGAAAAACAGTACGCAAAAACTTGCAGATCAGAAATAATTCGGTCTAAAAATTTTGTTTTCAGGTCAAAACAGTCTGAATATGAAAAAAAAAAATCCTGGTATAAAAAAGATAATGCCATAAAAATATAGTGACAAAATTGACCCATATTGCCTCCTAAAGGAGGACATTTCTCTTGGTCAGAATCAGAGTATGTTGCACGTAACACTGCAGAAAACTGAGCTCTGATCATCTGGGATCAGCGACACCTGAGGGAGAAGTGAGTTTTGATATCATCAGTCCGCGATGATTGCACAAAGGAATAGTTTTCAAATTAAGCATACGCATTCACTTTTGCAGTCATATAGTAATACACAGTAGTTGAGTTTCCATTACACCTAAATGAGCAAAACCTAAATATTGTAGAAAATGGTAATGGAAAAAACAAAATAAAAAAAACTCTAAAACTGGGATAAAAAGTTTTCTTGCTCTCATAAGGTGGTTTTTCAGAAGTTGCTATATTGAAATGTGTCTAAAAGGTAAAAAAGAAACACTTCTTTTTTTTCCCGGATGTGAGTAATGGACGCACTTCCCTCAATCAACATGAATCACTTTCCCAAAACAAACAAGATGGTGCCATTTGTGTGGTCAGATGAGGAGACATATGGTTTTCTAGCATTATTTTATGAGTCCCTAGTACATGGCCACTGCCACACACATGGATGCTGGGATTCATATTTTAATACCGTCTGCTTTGGTCTGTTGACAACATCAGCAACAAGAGTAATGCCCATTGAAATGATAGTTCATCTCTTTTTTGTCATTTTCACAAAATCAAATTTTGCCCTCTTTGAAAAAAAAGTTTCAACATTCCTGATATAGACATATTGAAAATGTGCTTTATTAATGTTAGAGATTAAAAAAAAGAGTATAATATGTAGGGTGTAAGAAACAGACTGAGGAAGAATGGAGAACATGACCAACTGTGAATATTTACTGACAGGTAAATGTGGCTGTATCAACTTACCAGTCACTGCATTGGTGGTGGTGGGCAAACTCTCGCGCTCACCCTTCACTGCTGTCACGCCCATCCCGTACTCTGTACCAGGTCTGAGACCTACAGGCAACATCAAAACCATGAGCCACAAAAATAAAAAGCTTTGTCATGTTTGTGTGTCACTGAACCACGATGGGGGAGGCCCTGTAGTCAAGTGGCCAGCTGTTTGGGCTAATGGCTCCTGTGCCTCTGGATCACATGAAAATGCTCTCAAGTGGCTTGATTGCACAATAGATGGTCGCCTAATTGCATTTCATGCTAAGTCTGTGCTCACTGTGTTGTGTTTCCACTGATGGCTCTATAGGGCCCTCGTTGTGGGGCAGAAACACTCCTTGCTATGATACAACAGACTCTAGAGGCCCTTTGGTCTCCACAATTAAGCCCTTTCTCGGCCTGATGGCCTCTAATTCCTTTATTAACTCCCACAGAGGTCATCACACACTGAGTCTTGCAGCATGAAATTACACCTAATGCCCGGGAAACTCATTATCAATAAAATCACGAGCGTGAAGGCAATTACAGATAATAACTGTGTGAAAGAAGTGCTGAGGTGTGTGAGGAGTGGAGGAGGACATCAGCTGAATGGACACAGTGCTTTATATCCACGGGATGGGCCCCCCAAGGACAAAGAACTGGTGCAGACAAAGACACCATGAAGACGGTATTGCAAGCCTTTTTTTTTGTTTTGTTTCGCATGGTGTCTAATCCAACCGTGCTTCAGCTCATAGGGCAGAAACAAACGGGAAGAAAAAACATCCGCCTCAGAGCATGGCTTTATAATGTCAGCAGTGCAGATAGGTGAAACACAAGCGTTTTTCTGCTTTAAACAAGATCTCACAGGGAAACAAGCAGCAGTGTTATTCCATTTAAAACCTGAATGCCAAACCCCCCTGGGTGGTTTTCTAATAAAGTGGGTCTTTTGTAGATGGGCACACATTTCACAACAGCGGACAAAGGCAACCCATTCTGGAAATGAGCAGGCTGAGTATAACACTGACCATTTAGGAACAACAAACACTTGCCCGCAGAATTAGGAGAATAAACACTTCACACTGTATTCTTTTTTTTCCCACAGACGCCTTTCAACTATGTCATTTGGATGCAAAGCAGTAATTTGCTGGTGTGAACCAAAGCAGACAAAAGAATGAAAACACAGTATGTCTGCTGTGAAGAAGCCTAATGGTTTTGACTGAGCAAGATTTAGTTGTTTATAGTGGAGGTTGCAGTCATTATCACCACCGCCTAATTACTCCAGGGTTGTGTGCAGCTGCAGGGTCGGACATCAGATGAACTCAAAGTGCTCCTCAATCCCTCCAGCCTTTAACAATTATTCAAAGCTGAGTCAAGCACTGGTGCAACAGATTCAGAGAGCTTTCTAATATGCTGGTCTCCTGATTGGCTCCTGATCGGCTACAGAGAGGTCAACGTATTAGAGAAGAGTAAATACATAGTTTGGTACAATGGAATATGTTATTGATTTTCACTGAGTTCATAACAATATCCACAACCACAGAAAGGAAACAACCTCTGTTCACAGAGGACATGTTACACTGCGCCCGTCTTCTTCACACTGAGCTAAGACTTTCAAACAAGGAGGTAGCAGCCCATTATATTATATAAGCAGATTTCATTGTGATAGCCGATAACACGATTCATTTTTCAGTCAATACCGTCCAATAACGAGAAAGAAGGACAATATCGTGCATCCCTACTTTTCACCAGTAAATAAATCGGTACACTGTGTTTGTTGCTTGCACTTTGCTGTGTGTGATATTAACCTAAAGGGCATAATTGTGTGTGTTTGTGTGTGTACCGATGATCTTGGCCTGGGTGTTGTCCTTGGGTCCAGGGAGAAAGAGCATCTCTCCATGCTCACCTCCAGACAAGGGGCCGTACTTGATACGATAGTTTTCAACCTGAGCCTGGCTGTTCTTCCACTCCAGGGTGATGCTCTCATCTGTCAGCTCCACCGTCTGCAGGTCCATGGGGGCATCTAGGTCTAAAGCACAAAAAGTAAAAGCTTATCAATTAGAGGCTTTGTAAGGAATTGCTTTTTTTTAATGGCATAACAATAGGCACAGGAAGCATCATTTTTCAATTAAAATGGATTTTGGGTGATGACTGAATCGACAAATAGGCATACATGTGCTTGAACAACAAGGCCCAAAAAAAAGAAAGATTGAGCAGGATGATTCCTTTAAAAACTATGTTTTATTTTTATAAAAATTCTGCATACTCTTCCTTTAAATTAGACATAAAGAATGTGTTTTCACAGAATACATGAATGAAGGGGAGGTGTGAGAACCACTGGGTGAATGAATGTTACTGTTGTTCTGTATTAAATTATGTTTATAACTGTAGTATACATTTTTCAAAATATAATATCAAAGACTTATAACACATGGCTATTATTATTTTATCTAATAATATTATCATTATTATCAAATATATTGTGTGTATGTATGTATGTATGCATGTATATATGTGTGTGTATATATATATATATATATATTCATGTGTATGAATTTGTATATGTATGTGTATTTATGAATATGCATGAATATGCATATATAATTTAACTGGAGACATTTATTGAAAAATACCATAACATGCTAATCATGTAATCAGGGAGAAGGGATGGGACTTGGTAAGTTTTACTTCTTCCTACTCCTTTTTGAACATGCCATTGTTTTGTTTTTATTTATTCTCTTTGTTATGTTCAAATAAAAATAAACCTAAAAACCAAAACCTTTAACTAACACTGGAGATGACAAAATCTTACTTTCACTTCTATAATTCAGCAACCTAGATACTGTTGTCCAGGCTTAAAGGACTCCTCCAGAGGTCTGCTTGTAGTTTGGGGATTCTCCTCCTTCGTCTGTTTACTTTGCAGCTCAGAGGTCTCTTTTAGGGCTGTTTGTAGATTTTTGTATACATTTGTGATTCCAAAATACCTTATGTGTTTTCTGTAAAATCTGAAGCCTCGGTTTTTTGGTCAGCAGCTGCAGAGTGACACCATCCTTTTGGTAACACTCACAGTCCAATGTGTGTGTGT
The DNA here is from genome assembly GCA_008086565.1 of Thalassoma bifasciatum. Taxonomy (NCBI): domain Eukaryota; kingdom Metazoa; phylum Chordata; class Actinopteri; order Labriformes; family Labridae; genus Thalassoma; species Thalassoma bifasciatum. The sequence continues at coordinate 156,874 of RPOG01000728.1, read as the reverse complement.
GTGTGTGTGTGTGTGTGTGTGTGTGTGTTCGTGTGTGTGTGTGTATGTGAAGGTGTGTGTTAAATGAGAGGAGCGAACAAAGAGAAGCGGAACTGAAACTCAACTATTGATCTCGTCATGCATTTATTAATGAATAATGATACCCACAATGCTCTTAAACACTTCTCCATACAAATGTTTTAACTTCAATTTTCCATCAATGTTGCCAAGAAATGCTGTCTAATCCAAATTGTTTGTTGCCAATCTGGCATTTCTTTTTGGCCACATTACACATTAGGAGGTGTCACCTTGTGCACTACTGCAACTGGTGTTCCAGGAACTCATACAGCGAGAAACATTCTGTGTTGTCTGAAATGAAACTGTACACTGCATTAAAATGCATTGAATTTTGGTTCCCATTTTAACAGGCATTATTTGGTGATTGGTTTTAATTTGTTGCTGATGCCGTGATTAAGGAGTGCACATAAAGGGTTGACTGACAATGCACTCTACTGGCCCTCTGGCAAGCTAACATAATGCCTTTGAAAATAAAACCATGTCGGATCAAACAACTAAACACTGATTGTGGTGCAGGTTTTTTTTCTTGTTCATTCTACTCGTAAAATATTGTTTAAAACCTCTGGTCAAAAGCCAGGTAATGCGGTTCAAAATGTAAACAAGAGGCAAAGGAAATTTCAATCAATGCAGACATACACACACAGTAACTTGAGTGCATATAAGTTAAAGGGGTTCCTTTGTAAAAGTGAATCTTCTAGCTAGCTTCTGGTCCGTGAATAAATCAGGACATCTGCCCTCTGGGTCAGTGGCAAATTCCCCTTGGTGTCAACTGTTGATAATGCCTAGGCCTGGTGAATTATAGAGTTTGTTGTGAGAAATAACAGCTCATTGGAAAATGTTAATGTTCCACCTACCAACTTTGAGTCCCATGGCTGCCATGGAACCATATATACCAGTTCAGGAACACAATTGTTTTTGGTTCTAACCAGAACTGATCCGGTGATGATACTGACCCCCAGTGACTGTGTCTTTGTCAAAAATTTGTCAAAAACAACAGAGTCACAGATAATTTTCTTTAAAAGGAACGAAGGGTAGAATTCACAAATAAATGAACAAACACATTTATGATGTAGGCCAGGACAAAAATGAGCTTCTCCTCCTTGAAAAACCAGCAGCCACGACTGGTGTCGACATAGCCTAATGATTTTGCAAATCAAGAAGGTAGAAATCTGTATGATTCTTTTGAGAAAACCTTCAATATCCTTCATCCTCAATAATTTATACTTTTGAGGACATTTAGTCCTTCACATGCACACGCATCCAGACACGCAGGATATAAGTCCTCTTAAATGCATAGCTGTATGTAAAGCCTGTGTAGTTCAGTCCCCTGCAGCTGAAGCCCAGCTGACTAAAGTGGGATGTAATAAACACTTCAAGGTGGGGGGCTGGGTGTGGGGGGGTGATTAAATTTTATGTAAAAATACTAGGTGAATATTAATTTTGGCCAGAAAGCACAGCACTTAAAACATAATTACCTGTGAGAAAAGATTCATAGACGGGATTGCTGGTCTGTTCTCCCCTCCGGGCGGTCAGAGACACCTCGTACTGGGTGTCAGGGTTGAGGCCTCCAAGGTGGTACTGGGTGTCAGTGGATGACAGCTCAACAATGTTATGATCGCTTGAGCTAGAGCTGGGCCCGTATGAGATGCTGACCCCATCCACAACAGCAACAGGCTGAAACCATGTCACCAGAGCTGTGGTGTCAGTGACGTCACGCACATCCACCTGGCTGGGAGCGTCGATCACTGTGGGGGTAAAAGCCATCAAGCTGAGGGTTAATTAATGAAGGTCAGGAAGGAAGTTTGGTCAGTCATACATGCTGAGAAAGTGAAATTTGAACTGCATTGCTGCAACTTGATTTTATAGATTCCATGTTCATGTGAGTGGTTTGTGATGATCTTGTCCATGTCGAGGCAGATGGCTGTCTAACATGAGTCTGGTTCTGTCCAAGGTTTCTGCCCGTTAAGGGAAGTTTTTCCTTGCCACTGTAACTTGCTAAAAACTGCTACAAAGCGCTACACTCATGGTGGATCAAGATGAGATAAGATTCCTTATCCTGTCTTGATGTTGGGTCTCTGTTAACAAAAGAATAAAATGCTCTAATATTAACAGGTATCAACCTGCTCATGTTTTGTAAAGTGTCTTGAGATAACATTTGTTGTGATTTGGCACTATATAAATAAAGATGGATTGATTGATTGATTGAGTGATGATCTTGCAAACTAACGCAACAACACAAATGAGATTCAGTTATTCCTGCCTTCTGAACAGGTCAACTGGATATCCAGACTAAAGTCCAGACTTTGACTCAAACTGTGCCTCTCCACTTTGTCTCTAGCTGCCCAGTGTGCCATAAAAATGTCAGAAAGGTTATGAAAAGCCTATTATGGAATTCCAAGCATCTCTTTGTTGACCCTGGCACAGTACTGATCATTACTACACCTTTATCAGCCCTAGATTTAACCCAGCACTGTGTCTGACAAACAGTGCTGTGCCCGTTGAAAGAGACGTCTCCCTGGAGGAACAGCTAAGTTTCGGCCTGGGAAACCAGCCTCTGAAGCTGAGACTGAAAGAAAAGCATAGCCAACAACTTTATTCACGAGCCCCACTGGTCTGGACTCCCACTTGTTGTTTGGGCTGGAAACTCTTATCTCTTTTACCACCCATTTTAAATCACAACAATGCAATGAAATTTAATGAACCTGTCAGTCAGAGGTGACATGTGTGCCTCTTTCTAACGCTCTGTTAGGAGCTGTGAGATAGATTACCCTGATTTAAACCACTGACTCTACCACACACATGCAAGTGTTTACACAATCCTGAACAAGACTTGGTGAAAATGTATTCATCAAAAACCTTTAAATAGTTTGTTTCAGTCGTCGGAACCAGGGTCTATATTTAGTTCTAGGGAAGTACTTTTGGGGGGCTTTGAGATGTTTGTTTAGTACCCCCTGAAAAATGTTCTTCCTTAAGCCTGATAGGGTGAATGTTTCTGCCAGCTCCTGGTGGATATCCGGTTTACAACAGCTGTTCAAACACAGAAGTAACCCAGGGGAATGCATCCTAGTTTAGCTGAATATGTATATGTGTCATGATCTCCTTACCAAATCCATATTTAATGACGATCAAAAGCTGTTTGAGAAGGATGCATCCCTGAGGCTGAAAGTCTTCAATCAACAGGCTCCATTTGAAGCTCCAACATGGCTTCATTTCTGCCATCTTAAGAGACAGAAGAGAGGTCTCATTTTTTACCAGGTGTAGCTGACTCTGGCATTTGGAAAGGCTTTGTCTCTCACCGGATAATCTCCGTGCTAACAGTCATTTTAACAGAAAGGCCCTTTTTGCCATCTTACTGCCCTCTACTGGTCTGGTGGTGGTCGCAGGAACAGTTTCGTTCCAGGGAATGTTCTTACAGGAACTGAAAGTTCCAGGACCCACAAAAGGCAGCTTAGGTGTCTATTTGTTATTTATTTATTTGCAAAGGGCTGAAAAGAACAACTTTCCATGTAGTATTATCTTTAAAGAAGTGATACTACAGGTTCGAGTTTTATGAATCCCTCAAACAGGCTACAACTATTATAAACCATCTGGTTAAAATGGGGAAGTTCAACATAATAAATACCACAAATCTGCTGTTTCAGCTAAAATCCAGGAACCATTAAATAAGTCTGAAGATACAGCGGTTAATAATGGCTGTAAAGCTTTGGAAAGTCTGAGAATCCTGTGTGTTCAGGCAAAATAACCATTCATTTTTACTTTCTTCGAGATGGTTTATCTGATTGAGATAATGGCACTTGCGTGATACAATTTCTGCTTTTTTTCCCCCCATATGTCTTCCTGTCTCAAGCTTGGCTTTCAATGACCCAAAACACTAATACATTTTCCACAATGCCAGTTCAAGCAAAATATTTACACCTCTGCAACACCGGTGGAGAACCCTCAACATGACTGCCTCAGTGGCATGGTGGTGAAACCGAGTGCTCAAACCACTGTAATCTTAGTAGCAACAGAGGCGTTACAGATAGTTTGTTTCCAGGCACGCAGCGATCAGACAAATGTCATAGTGTGATGATGGAATCACAGCTGGGGATCAGAAGCCTGTGCTACAAAGCTGGGTTAACACATCCAAAATCTCTTCTCATTCCCCGGCTCAACAAGATTCACTTGACGAGACATTCTCAGTCCTAATAAGCACTACTATGGAGCTGGATATCACTCAGTAAATGAATCCAGGATTTTCCCTTTGAGAGCCGATCGCATATAAGGGGTGAGGTTTGAAGTGTCTGACCAGTCCCACACATGGAGAAACAGACAGAACCCTACTTTACCACAGAGGAGCAGAAAATTATCCTTCAAAATTTAATTCAAACACATCATTCAGGACAAAAGCAGCACGGTTGCTCCAGCAAAAGCCAGGAAGGAATGCTAGCAGCAAACTGCAGACTCTGTGAACATGTAAAATCATGACGTTATACAATATAAATTCATCTGACCACTGATGACCTCTGATCATCAAAATTCACTTTATTATGGCACAGAGGCTTGGGGCAGAGCTCTTCCTCAGTTCTCTTCTCTTGGTTTATATTCTCCATTGAGTTATTTTGAGGCTCAGTTTCTCATGTGAGAGCGTTTTGGGTTGGAATATTAGTTCCTCACTTTGACGATGTGAGGAGTAGTTGTGCGTTCCATAAATTCCTCTTTCTGCAGTTATATCATGTGTGACCATGATTATTAATCTCATTAACTCAGCTGCACCTGACTGTGGTGCGTTACATTTGCAATGCACATTACATTTGGCTCCATCAATTGACAGATATAGCTCAGTCCATCTGATGAATATCTTTATTTTTGGTACAAAATGTCATTAGAAAGGATCAATCTATCCATAAAAACTCTTTCTCTCCAAAGTGTTCCTCTCACCAACACAGACAGGATCTTCCAAGAACATTCAGGCCATTTTCCAAGAGAACTGAACATCAGGAGGTGGTGTTCTTAAACTTGTTGATCCCTGATTTAGAACGAAACCTGCTCTGGAGCACGTTAGCTGATAAATATCGGTAACCATGGTGATTTATCCCAGCAAAAACTGAACAAGTGCTGTAGCACAGAAAATCCAGGGTTATCCCTGAAGTGACCTCTATAAGAGAAAATCCAGCTTTGTAATAGAGGCCTCTGGTCTTGTCTGTGTTCACATGCTGAGATGGATGCAGCTGTATCCATGTATATTACTTCATGGGGTTTGTTTGTTGTGGTTGAGCACAGAATCCCTATTTATCATTGGTTAACTAATGCCTCTTCATCAGGTGAATTTTGCTCGCGCTGGACAAAGAGGTGGACTGAGACCTGTCGAGACCTGCTGAATCAAACCCCAGTCTGAATGCAATCACATTTCATGCCTCATTTGTTGGTCATGGACACCAAACTGGTTATGTCTGCAGTGGTGTTTTTCCTTTTTCCATTCCTAGATGCGTTCCATCTGTAACCAAGGTCGCGTTGTTTCTATATGAGGATGAAGCTGTTAGCAGCCCATGGCATGTTAATGCTAACTGGTGAAGGTCCAAGCTGAAGGGAAGGAGTTGGGACAATGTGCCAGTACTGCTGTGTGAACTAGTAAGCGACAACACTGACCTGTTCTTCCATCCATTGCTATGCCAAATGTAGGATTGGTTTCCAATAAGATGGAGCAGCTAACAGCGCTAACCCAACATCAGAGAGAATATCAGAGGGCAGAGCAGCAGGCCAAGATTGGACAGAATGGAGGCTAACATGAATTTCCCCTCATGGGATGAATAAGGGAGTGCCTTGTCTTGTCTTGTCTTAAATTATCTAGGTGTGTCAATCAAGCTTTGTACAGTCTGTTCTTGGTCTGACCAAACTTTTTACATACATTTATTTAGTCTTAGTCTTGTGCTGACTAAGCTTATAGTCTGGTTTTTAAGCTGCAAGTAAACAGAGTGAGAGACAAGACAGTGAGCATATGGGGTGTAACAGCACTGTGTGTGTGTGTGTGTGTGTGTGTGTGTGTGTGTGTGTGTGTGTGTGTGTGTGTGTGTGTGTGTGTGATCTAAGCCTTTCTGTATTGTTGAGACCAACTCTGTGTTTACCCCAAGTACTGTCAAAAAACAGAGAGGGAATGAAACAAACTAAATTTTGCTTAGGGCTCCAATTTGGTCAGGGGTGGCCCTGACTACGTGAATAGTACAGATTGTAGTACAGACATAAAACACCATTTACAATATTGTTGATTGAATTCAGTCTCATAATATTATAACTATGCACACGTACTTTTTGCAACACAGTACAGTGGAACAATATGCTGAAAATTAGCAAGGAAATTTAAACAGTAAATCCCTGTTATATTTGAATACAGGTCAACCCTGTACAATAACGCTCTAAAACAATCTTTCACGGTATAACTGCTCCAAGAAAAGAAAACAGTAATTACTTGAACTTTTTGTATTGTAAAATTGAAACCATTAAACTTCTTAACGGCACACACAACTCCCCTCCTAGGAACGCTCTATTCTTGTGTGTCACTAGTCACTTTGTGCTTCTTCACTCTGTTTCCCAAGCACACCTTAGCCAGCTGTATAGCAAAGCTACAGCTTTCAAGTTATACCCAGAATGCCTTCTTAAATTGTAACCAAACAGTTATTGTTACGGTGAGTGAGGACAAAATACAGTGGAGATGAGACCCCATAGATACAGCACAAGGCTAGCACAGGCTGTCTATAACCTGGTGTAGACCAGACCACAACATCGGCCGACTGTCTCAGAAATCAGTAAAATAACAGTGTTTTGCAGCAAAACTCTTAATGAAAAGTCCAGTAAGTATAATGTAGTTGCACTGAATTTGAATCAGGACATTTTACTTTATTTAAGTTGTTTTTGCTTAGCAGTTGCAGCTGCTGTTGGTTCCTGACAGAGGACTGTATATTGGATTACAGTATAAAATAATGAATTTAACCACTATTTTACAGTCATATACTACAGTCAAACATGCAGTATTACACTGAAAAAAATTAATCACAGTACATGCACTGTAAAATGATGGTAAAATTACTGGCATCCCTGTTACCAGTCCTTCTCCGTTATTTTACAGTGACATTTTTTACACTATGTAGTTAGTGCATTTGAGTTAAGAAAGTGTACAGAATGTTGGGCCAATTTGAAAGAGGGCTTTTCAGAGAGTGTAAAACAAAAGAACGGTAAGCCAGTTAAGAGCATGAATGTGTAAACTTACTCGTGACGACGCTCTTGGACGCAGGCTTTCCAAGTTTGTTGTTCTTTACCACCTGCAGCTTGACCTCGTATTCCTGGCCAGGGCCCAGGCCCGACTGCTCAAAGGTGGTCTCTGGACGGCCGAGGGAGTTAAGAATCTCACCATCCTCCTCTTTCTGCCAGTTCCCAAAAATAAAAAACACACTAGTCATCAACCACTACAAAGAGCAACTGTGGCATCATGTGTGGAGTTGGAAGAGAAAACAGTCAAATCATACATAATGGCACTCTGGGTGGTATCTGGACGCAGGAGTTGACAGTAGGGCTCAGTTTAATAGCGTGTGACTAGAGCAGAACCCAGTAGCACTGTTTGGAAGAGTTTCTATAAGCACTCAAAAAGAAAAATAATTGCAGTAACATTGGCTGTGGGCTGTGTTGTGATTGGAGCTGCGGAGACATGTTAACAGTTTAAACTTCTGTCTTTCAATACTGGCTTGGCAGCATATTTTTCCACACAGCACTCTATCTGATCCATGTTGATCCAGAAAGGACAGATACAGAATATGGAGAAGGGGTTCTGCACTGGGTCATTTGTGGATTTTACCAGAGGAAAATGTAAATAATGAATGAAGCGTTAGAGTTTGACCAGCTTCTGGAATAGAGAGCTGAATCCTCTCTGATCTGACAGCTCACACCGACTATGTGTTCAGTCCATCATGTAGCAGGACCACCGGACAGCTGGAGTCACAGCACTAAGAAGCTCTCGTGCTTCCCACCCACTCCTGATTCATTTTGAGCCTATTACCCCATGACCGGTTTGTTGTTATTGTTTTTAATGATAAATGAGACCCATTGTCTGAATAGTATTTTTTAATTTTTTTTTTGGCAAGTTAACCAGGTATTCTGAAGTTTTTTTGGTGCCTGACTTCCTGTCTTGCTCAATCTGCTCTGAGCACATTGCTGTTGCCCCAGCAACAACAGAATCCCTGCATCACTGATCCTGAGGTCACCAACCTGATCCAGTCTGAGTTGATGCTTGACTTTAATTAATGACGAGGTGGTTGTGACAGAGTGTAGACAGATCTAATGTGCTCCATCTGTCTCATGTGCAGGACTCACCGTGTTTCTGAAGATGAGGTTCCAGCCATCGAAGGAAATGTCCAATGGGTCCCACTGCACCTCAACTGATGTCTCCCGCACTGACTTAAACTTCAGTCCCTCAGGCTCTGGCAGATCTGAAAGGGCAATAAACTAAGCTCTCATAACTGAATTAGAAGCTTTTTAATTGCCTTTAGTAAACAACCAAACAGAAGTTATACATACGTGTGGCGACTCTGGCACTAACAGGAATACTCCTCTTGTTGTTAAGCACAGCATACACACTGATCAAGTACTCCACACCAGGCTCAAGCTCCCTAATAGTGGCCACCTTTTGGTCCCCAGGGACCTGCATGTCCAGCTGCAGACCTCCAGGGGCAGTGGGTACATAGGTGACGAGGTACTCAGTTACACGCATCTCATTCTCCCAGGACAGGTCGACTGTCTCTGAGTTGACCTCGACCACTGTTAGATCCTTTGGTGGTGAGACTGTGGAGAGATGTTAAAATTGAGTAATTTTTGGAAGGATATTGTCCAGTAGGTTACGTGGGTTAGGAGCATATGTCAGTAACGAGTCTGATATCTCACCTCCAGAGCAGTCCTCCCCAATGAAGCCCTCATCACAAACACACACCCCGTTATCACAGCGTCCCTGGTTCTGGCAGTCGTCTGGACAGGTGAGCAGGGAGCAGTCTGGCCCAGTGAAACCCTCGTAGCACACACAGGTGCCATCAACACAGTAACCTCTATCCAGACAGTTCTTTGGGCACGTCTTCTCACTGCAGTCCTCCCCAGTGAAACCCTTGTGGCACACACATTGTCCGTTGACACAGTGACCTCGGTCCAGGCAGTCATTGGGGCAGGTCAGCTCCCCACAGTCTTTCCCAGTGAAGCCAACAAAACACATGCACTTGCCGTCGACACACTCTCCACGGCCCATGCAGTCTCTGGGGCAGGTTTTGATACTGCAGTCCACCCCAGCGTACCCTCTGTCACAGACGCATTGCCCGTTAACGCAGCGGCCACGATCTTGGCAGTTGTTTAGACAGGAAAGCTCACTGCAGTCTTCACCCTGGTATCCTATGTCACATACACATTCTCCGTTTATGCACTGGCCCTTGTTGCTGCAGTTGTCAGGGCATGAGAGTATGGAACAATCTTCACCCTCAAATCCTGGATCACAGATGCACTTCCCGTTGAAGCAATGACCCCTCTCATTGCAATTCTTGGGACAGGTAAGCTTTGAGCAGTCCTCTCCACTGTAGCCTGTCTGACACACACACTGGCCATTCACACACATCCCTCGGTTGTTACAGTTGCCAGGACAGGTGACTTCTCCACAGTCTTCACCGCTGAAGCCCTCATCACAGTAGCAGGTTCCATTGATGCAACGTCCACGGTCATAACAGTCATTTGGACAGATGAGTTCGGAGCAGTCAAAACCTGTCCAAGGCTCGTCACAGACACATTCATCGTCGACACAGCGTCCTCGGCCCAGGCAGTTGTTGAGGCAGTTGGTCTGGGCGCAGTCCTCACCGAGAAAGCCCTCCTCACAGAGACAGGACCCATCGACACAGTGACCGAAGTCCCCACAGTCCAGCAGGCAGAGCTCAATCCCACAGTCGTCTCCACCAAAACCGTCAAAGCACTCGCATTTGCCGTCCACACACCGCCCCTGGTCCTGGCAGTCACCAGGGCATTCAGGTTCTGTGCAGTTGGGGCCCTTCCACCCATGTTCACATACACAGCTGCATGTGTCTGTGCTCCAGTTCCCACGGCCATTACAGTACGGCTTCGTTGACACTTCGCCTTGGAGAAGAAAGAGGAAGGGAACATTACCTCAAATCTTGAGCATTACCCAGGGGAAGCTTTCAGGATTCAGCTTCTTTCTCTCTTATTGGAAGTATTTTTTACCTTTCTAATGACACAACTTATTCAAAGCACTTTCAAAGAAACGCATTTCATTTGAGTTCACCATCAGGATGGTAAACTTTGTATTTAATGCTGCAAACAACTTCATCAACAGCGTGTAGAGTAAACGGTCCAGACTTACCAGTTACTGGAGCCCCACAGCAGCCAGCTCCACTGCTGCACTGCTCCCTCAGACTAGATAGCTCTGACTCCAGCATCTCCAGTCTGTTTAAGATATCCTTGATGTCTGGCAGCTGGTTGTTGCAGCCACATGCCTGCTTGGGGATACTGATACGGTGTGTGAAAACAATCTGATTCTCCCCGTCCTCTGTGTGTTCAACGTGCTCTGTGTTCTGCATGTCCATTGGAGCGCTTTTGTGTTTAAGCTCAGTGCCTCCTGGGGAGTCCAGGTCCACAGAGCAGAGTGATGACGTGGGCACGTTGATGTTGTAGACATGATTGAACACTACTGGCTGGTCTGGATCGGGCAGGGTGAGGTTCTCCTGGGTTTTCTTGGGCATCAGAGTCTCTCTGCGATGACGGATAATCTTTTTTACAAGACCAGCATTTGAGAGCTCCAGGAACAGGGCCATGGTCAGGCAGCTGAAGAGCAAACCTTTCACCCACATGATGACACCTCTGTGCTGCAGCTTCTGACGGGTGTGCAATAGCATTAATCCAGGTGTCAAAAAAGTGTTCCTTATTTCCCTATGAAAACAATGTACAAACAGAAGAAGAAAACAAAAACTAAAATTAGTCTTCACATTCATTTCTTTTTAACAAAGCATTTTGCAATTTGCTGGTTCTTCAGTGTTAAGGGTGGACTGTGGAGCACATAGTGGCACAAAAACACCACAATGGTAAAATTTTATACAGGGCTGAATTCTGTGCAGAGTCACATAAGTTTTAGAGCACCCTGAAGAGACGCAATTTGGGGTTAAAGAGGCTAAATAAATAATCAGTAAGATTCCAAGGATAACTTGCAGATTACATGGGGTTCTTGGAGGCCCACGCTCTGTTTCCTCTGTCAAGAGTAGATCCATTCGGAGCATGTTAGACCCTACGCCCCAGCCAGTGGCCATCTTTGGGGGTTTTGGCTTCATCACTGGGGTTCCAATAGTGTCATCGCTGACACTGGTGGCCAGGCTCAGGCCCTATTTATATTTATAAAGTTAAATCCTGTTAGGATAAAAGGCTCACCATGCAAACAGAAAACCTTCACACTGAGTCAGTTTGACTGGAGTATTTAGATCCTCTTAAAAAAATGAATGAACTATCTTCTGTTCTCCTTAACAAAGACTTCCTCTTCCCTCAGCCTTTCTGCTCTTTACAGATGACACACACACTTGGCAGATTAATATTCTCCGCTCAATTCCACCAAGGACCTAAAGCTGCAAAACCAGCAGGATCAGCATGCAACGTTGGCGATCTGGGGGTTTGTGGTTCGCACCACATTAGTACATGTTTTTACCAACAGCCCGGGCAACACCTGCATGTTAAAACCTCCTCTTTCTTCATTGCATACCACACCACAAATGGTGCTAAAAGATAATACTTTTATTGTTGGACCATCTGTACACATCAAAAATAACTGTGTACATTGTACTTTCTAGGTGTACATCTTTAGTTTTTACACAAGCCAATTCTAGATAGATTAAGTTGTTTAACATATAACCTTAATTTTATGCAGTAGTCATACTGAGTTCATATTAGCAGTCTTTACTCAAAACCGCTGGTTCATATAAATGGCACTAGTTATTTGTACTTTTCATTTGTAATAACAAGTCATGCTTTCTATACTGTAAAGAAAATCCTGCTGTTTTCATGGCAAAAAACTGGCAGCTGTTGTTGCCAGGAAAATTTGTAGAATATACAGTAAAATTGTAAACAACTTTAAGGAACAACTGGTCAACTTATTATTAAAGGGCCCATATTATGCAAAATTTTTGAATGGCTTTCTAACAGTAATATGCATCCCAGCCTGACTACAAACCTCCTGAAATGAGAAAATTCAATCCTCTCCCTCTCTTGCCTGTTCCACTTTTCAGGAAAAATCTGCTCAAACGGGTGGATTGGAAAAAGAGCCCGCCATGACGTCATGGAGGGAAATAACTCCTCCCGAACTCCTCCCTCCTCCAGCTTGGTTGGCTACTTGCCCTTTCCTGCCCTTTCCTGCCTCCAGAGAGGCCTCTTTGGAGGCAGGGAGGGGCGTGGCTTGAGCTGAGGGAGGGAGAGATCACAGAAACAGCATGTTCTCAGTAGAGCTCACTTGAGAGAGTTTTCAGGCTGGCGGAAGTGTAGGAAAAAAATATTTTTTTTAAGACAACAAACTTTGATTTGACTATTTTGGGACCTTTTGAGACCTGTAAGAACCTGCTGAAAAGGAGCATAATATGGGGCCTTTAACTAAAAATTAAACTTTACCCCGTAACCATGAGTAAGGATGGCACATGGTGGCTACCAGGACTGTCTTATATGACCAACACAGGCTGTCCTATCCCTGGTATAGACTGGCCCCCTATGTTCCATGGCTCAGACCATCTGTCTACAGCATAGACTATATGCCAAGGACATCAATAAATAGTATTTTCTTCTGTAGAGCTCTTAATGAAAATTACTTTGAATGTTTTTACCCTTCAACTTGAATGAGGTGATTTAACTTATTTTGCCATTCTTGTTTGGTTTTTGTGGCTGCCCATCATGATCCAAATGTTGCATTACGGTAAACTGACAAAGTGTTAGAGGGGGATGTTAGTTTACACCATGAAGCGTAGAAAGCCACTCAACACCGTGAAGCACAGACGACCAGTCTAAACCATGAGACATTAACAAACTGTCGGGCCATTGAATGTAGGCGACCAGAATATGCCACAGAGCCAAGACAGCTTGTGTCGCCTGTACGATTCACCCATTTACAGCAGGGTCTCATGTCCACTGTGTACCTTCCTCACCCATAGGTGCAGGGTCCAGTAAGGAACTAAGTTTGGTTCAATTATATCTATACGTTTTTTTTCCCCAAAGCTTTCTACAGAGTTTACACATTTAGCAGTGTGTTCCTTTTAGAAGTTTCATGATTTTAAAAAATCCAACACACACCAAAAAATAGTTTTTTGTAAGGGCAGAACAGTTACTGTTACTTAAAGACAACACCAGAGAGATTTTTCTGGTGCAGCCTTTGAAGTGTACTCAGAGCCCATTTGGCACCAAAGTGTACAAAATTGTACTCTGGTTATCAAAACTCTGGGTTTTTAACACTTTGGCATCTGCTGTGTGGGCTTACTGTAAAGAAAATTGGTTTGCACAATTTGTTCACAGTTGCTGAGCATAAATGTTTTCAAAGGTTCTGAAAAGGTGCTTAGCTAAAACGTTAAAATCGGATGTTTTGGAGTGCTGTGTTCTGAAAAAAAAATTCCCAAAGAGGACTAATTCTTCCGTTGGCTGAGAATACATCTTAGAAGAAAAAACAAGTCAGAACCTGAACCAAGGTCACAGGAAAACTGGAATATTTATGTTTTACAGCATCTGGCTCAGTCTGGTCTTATATAATCTGACTCTTACCTTACTCTGTCAGTGGTGCTGACACTGATCATTTCATTCCTCCTCTAAAACCTCAGTATATCTTGGCTGTCTTAATAGTTATAATTAGCTGTTAGCAGCCAGCGTAAAAATGTCTGAATAAGCAGATGTGAAAATCTGAGACTACAGGCACACTGACTGTAATTTAACTCTGTGTTGGAGCTACATTTTCTCTGCTAGGTCTGGATGCTTGCATATAAAGCATCTTTTCTGGCATCCATATAGGAGGGACAGGAAGCTGCCAGTCAGCAGGTAAACTCCAAGAAGAGGTGCTTGGTCTTCTCATCCCATCTTCACGTGTGATTAAGCAAGCTGACAGATGAGCTCAGCTTGGAGGGATCCCACAGTTTCACATCAACCCCCCGCCATCAGCGGGCCCTCCCACGCCTGCTGATTAGACAGGCAGGGATGAGCGGCTCTATGATGGGTTGACTGTAAAAGTACTAATGTAGCTTGCTGATGGGAGCTCTGAGGATCGGGGCCCTCAGGGGTCCAGCCACCCACACACACACACACACACACACGCACACACAAAACCAGCGTCTTACGCCAATACAGTCACACTGCTGTGCCCAAGCATCACAAACTAGGGATTAAATCAACAAAATAGCCAGAAAATTGCTTGGAGTTGCTGCTAAGGTTTTAGTTCTGGGCGGATGGTTGGCTTTCTCACTTTGAAGGCTGGCTGCTCTCCACATGGACCTCTGTGCGAGGCAGCCCTGAGAGACCAAAACAGGGCTTTGTGTGAGAATCTGCAGCTCTGGCAAAACCCTTGTTTAATTCAAAGAAAGATGAAGAGACCAAACCTCACACAGAAATCTGATTTAGTTTTTTTTTTTTTTTTTTCTCTCTGAATGCTTGTCCACGCTTCTTTAATAGAAAGCAGAACAATCACAATATGTGAATCTGAGTGTGACCCTGTGAAAGCAAGCTGATCTATCTTTGGACTTCCGTCATGTTCAGCCTGGCTCCACACTAATGCAGCTGGTGGCTGGCACTGCAGACAAGGGCTGGATACAATCTGACTGCTGCTGCTTTGTTACTTGGTTTCTTGGTTTTGGTCTATAGTTAGCTTCTCAAACAGCAACAAAGCTTGTTGCATGCCTCGTGAGGGAGCGTGAGGAGAATTTTACCAAGAAAACCTACTGGCACACAAATTTAGTTCAAGTGATCTTCATTACCCAGTTGAGAACAAGTGCTGAGGAAACACTTGAAGTTTTACAGCCTGCACAGCAATGAACTTGAATCCTTTTTAAGATCCATCTGGGGAACATTTCAGATTTATTAGATCCTTTTAAAGAAAGTTAGAATAATTTGACTGTACCTGTTCAGAATTCAAGTGGCACACCTCTGGACATGTGAAACAGGAAAAATCATAAACCTCAGTCTGATTACCCTTCTTCTCTGCTGGCAAGTTTGGGAACACTCAAAGCAAACTCTCTACATAATTCCCTAAACTCTGGTTTTCACATCAGTGTGATGTTAAAATCATTTCATCTCTGACTAGTCAGGCAGCAAAAAAACCCTCTCTTTTTTTCAAGAACAAATGTTTCAAAGTAAGTCATGAGCTTTGTCTTTCTATTCCATGTTGAGTCACTTCAGAGCTTTAATTCTGAAGAATTTTGAGGATTTATTTGTTTAACATTAACGGTAAAGCTGGATGATCTTGTAAGCACTTGTGGATACCTCCAAGTGCAACATAGCAAGCTAACTACTGACAAATGTAGTTCCTGGCTCATCATTCAGCTATGATTCTGTTTCCCTTCACCAAAACTGTTTTATTGGAATACATTGATCTTTGGTGAATGATCACTTACTTGTGTTTCCTCTTTTTTTTTCCTTATCCGCTGAGGAGTAATCTACCAGTCAGCGTTCAGAAGACAGTAAATCTAAATTTTTAGGCATAGACTTCACACTCTCCTTTTTGTTCAAGCTTATAGTTAGAGCTGGCCTGAACCAGCTCTTATGGCGCTTTTCCACTTTACAGTGCCAGCCCTACTTGACTCAACTCGGCTCCACTATACTCGACTCTAAACGGTTTGGTTAGCTTTACCACTAGCCCGACTACAGACTCACGGTGGGCGTGGATCTTATAACACAGCTGCGCAAAAGTGCTGCGCAGAAGTGGCTCAATGTTGGGGGGTATGACAACAGAGGTAAACAACAGCCTTGTGCAGCATATTTTGGCATCTTCTATTCATAATTAAAGCTGAGTTATTTAGAGAATATGATTCCCCTGTACATTAAAGAAGTTAGGGGTGCAATGATGAAATTTATGTATGAGATCTGAAGTTTATACTAGCAGGTTGTGTCATGGGTGGAGAGAGGTGAGCCCAGGAAGAAAAGTGTGTGTTAACATGGGACAAAAGCAGCGGGCTACCTCAGTGTTGTACAATGTTTTAAAAGTAATAACAGACTGCTAAATGAAGGAGATACGCTGGGGTTTGATGCTGAACAGCTGTGCTCCTCCAGCTGTTTGTCGGTCACCTGTTGATGGACATGCGGAGGAAAACAAAGGAGCTGCTTCCTGACATTAACTCTTTCACGGATCCAGTGAGATCGCTTCAGTTTTTTATTTTTGGGCCTGGTATACCAGATATTTCTCATTGATCAATCATTCTGTTTTTAACTGGTTTTCCTTTTTTGTTCCCTGTGGATTAATGGACTGATTGGTGCTTCGAGACTCGTGACAGACAGATCGCTCCTGCATAGATGAGCTTTGATTTGATTAAAATGACTCTGTAACCCGAGCTATCTTTCCTGTTAACTTCTTTTTCATTTAAAAGAGGCTTTTAATTTATTCAGGAATCATGGAGGTGTATTTAGGGTGGTATTTTGTGTTTATTCAGTGTGGTTTTGTGCCGTCAGGTTTAAACGTCATTAAAGACCCATCGCTGACTTATATTCGTTTGCTCGTTGTACGTGATTTGTACAGAGTCAGAAAATGAAACGGGATTTCCTTGTCTCTGAAGAAATCCCCCTCACATTAAAATCGGCCAGAGAATCATGTAATGTGAACCAGGCTGTAGTCACAGTGAGAGAGGAAAGCAAAAAAGGCTGCAGGCAGCGAGAAGAAGCAAGAAGTAGGACAGCTTCAGTGACGACATTCTCTGACCAATGAGTGGCCGGCAGTCCGTTGACATCACGTTTTAGTATCGGCTCAGCTCGCTTGAAACCAGGGTAAAGCAGGTACTAAAAACTGGCATCTGACGCATAGTACCGCGCCTGCGGAAACGCAACACAAACCGAGTAGAGAGTCAAGTAGAGTAGGGCTAAGACAGGTCAGTGGAAAAGGGTCATTAAGGCTGGGTTATGCTTTCCGCGCATACGAGACGCGGGGAAAAAACACGCTCAAGCTCCGCATGAGAGAACGCGTGAGGCTTTCATACTTTTTTTCTGTCCGCGCGGCTTCTGTTTGCTTCCATTCCCAAACTGCAGGGGGCAATGAATCGCCAAAACACGTCTATCAGAGCATTTGACTGGAGTAGAAAAAGCCTGCCTTTGTTTACATGCTTGAAACAATTCTTTCTCCTCTATTCCTCCTCCCTGTAGAGTGTGAGCACAGGGAATAGTCATCACATAGTAAACAAGGTGATCTCTGTGTGATGAATCAAATAAATGCCTGTATTTTCGCACTTTTGACACTCAAAACTCCAGGTCTGCCACCATGTTTCCGCGTGAGGGGGACCGTTTGAGGGGGCGTAGGTGCGAAAATTACGTCCGCGTTGAGCGGAGCGGAGCATGCGGACGCGGAAAACATAAACTAGGCTTTAGTTATGAGCTCCTTTTTCCTCCGTGCCTATCACTAACTCTACATTTTTATCTCTTATTGAAGTTACCATTTGGAGAACTCTCTGGGATTTCTGAGCTTGACTGGTAGGTTCCTCAGGTTGTTGCTGTGGACAGCCTGCTGCTTTGGACCTGCCAGACTTCAGCTGCTGTGATGGATTTTCCATCATCACAAGCCATGACTACATACTTGTCCCATTTTTCAATCAATCAATCAATCAATCAATCAATCAATCAATCCATCCATCCATCCATCCATCCATCCATCCATCCATCCATCCATCCCTCCCTCCCTCCCTCCATCCATGCATCCATCCATCTATCTATCTATCTATCTATCTATCTATCTATCTATCTATCTATCTATCTATCTATCTATCTCTCTCCCTCTCATACTCTCTCTGACATGAATCTGGTTCTGCTCAAGGTTTCTGTCTGTTCCAGCAAGTTTTTCTTATCTCTGTAATTCACGAAAATGCTGCAAATGTTTCTGCTCATGGAGGGTTCAGTTAAGATCAGTCAAGGGGTCTCTATTAAGACTGAAACATGGGCAGGTCTAGACCTGTTCCTGGTGGTGTAAGTGTCTTGAGTTAACATTTGTCGTGATTTGGCACAGGACCAGCCTCTGGTTTAGGCTGTAACGGCTAATACTAGGGGCAGCTGGCTGAGTAAATAAAATAAGTGGATATTAAGAAGAAAGGAAAAGAAAAATGTGTTCAATGACTTGATAGTATTTTTTATATGATACAATTCAATATAATTTCAGCAATGTTACAAAAGAATAATTTTTGTCAGTACAGTGATGAGAATAGCGGTGAAGGTATGTATGTATGTATGGAGAGAACTTGTGGATAGTACTGAATTAAAAAACAAAAAACAAAAAAAAAAACAGTATCATTAATTTTCACCGGCTATCATTACAGATAACTGAAAATTTCCACGTTGACATAATTGTGGAATTAGTGTTTCATGTAGTGGATGGGTAGACTACCATCACTTGAGGGGAAAACACCCACAGACCCATTCCTGTCAAAGCAGACTGTCTATCCTTGGAGGTTTGCACGCATCAAAACTCAAAAGTCCTTATCTACCGTTTCTTTCAAACTTAGCCAAAGCTGGAGGCAGGAAAACACGACTGTCACTGTAGCTCACCTTTGCTGAGCTTTCCATATGTTAGATAAATCATAGAGGACAAGTCTCCCTCTACAGGCACTCAGCACTGCTTTTCTGTGTGTTTGTGTGTGTGTGTGTGTGTGTGGGGGGGGGGGGTCGAACAGGAAGGAGAAGAGAGTGATTTATGAAGGGAGAGGAAAGATTAGCGAACTATTAAAGGGTAATCTCAGCAGAAGAATCTGTCTGATAACTCAACAACAAACAAACTGAATAATGAAGCAGCGTTCCCCACTTGGTGTGTCAAAGCTGTAAATATTCAGTGGATACAACTGCAACTCAGGTCCCAGGACTGTATATTAAACAGGTCTAATAGGGGGCTCCTGCTGTCTTTTCCTTTCTGAAGAATTTATCAGACTTGCCTCATTTTGTAGGTCACTCATGACAAAATGTGGGTCGCTGGTGCAAAGAGTGAGTGAAGTGCTATTGTCTATGGCTCTCATCACCTTGAAATACGGTCACACTGTATAGCCAAAGGAGTCTCAGTCATATTGTGACATGAGTCTTAAAATCATCAGTATTATTGCTATTTTAAGTCTGATTGGGAAAATAATCTTCAAGGATCTAGCACTCCACCAGAAGTGAAATCTGCTGGTAAAATATTCATCATATCCAACCTTATGGTAGAGAGACTGGAACCTTCCTGAACTGGAGCTGGTGAGTATTGATTTGGATCCTGCATCTCCACCAAGGTCAGAGCCGGTGAGATAGCAAGTTGCTGAGGACAGCACTATGGCCCTGAGTTATCATCATCAAACACAGAAATGAATTTCCAGGAAGAGGCACGGCTGCTTGATGTGCAATGGATGGCTCAGTTGTTGCAGTTTCTGAGAAAAATGTTTTTCAAATTTTACCATTTCACACTCTGAAAGACACAGGCATCTTTTCTTTTCTGCCTATTATGAGCAATGCAGCCACAGCTCCATGGCTGTGTAGAGCTGACGTCAACACATGCTCCCGATAGAGGTAAGAAATGAACAATTGGTCATCAGAACAAACAGTTTGGCGTCTCTCGTGGTTGAGCAGCTGACAAAAGGCAGGACATGGAATCAGAAATAGATAAGCCTCCTCTCTATTTGATGGAAAACCGCCCAGCCTCTGGTCTGACTGAGGACATTTTTCAGTCAGGTTGGGTTCAGTAGGTGAGTGCAGGCTCCACAGAGCAACACAAAGGACCATAACAGATACAACCTCTCATTTCTCAACATAATGGAATTCTCCCAGTGAGGGAGTTAAGATGAAAAACAATATAGCCCGTTTTACCCTGAGCTTATCTTTAAAGCAGCTTGGGAAAAGGGTCTTCGGTTTCTATAAATATAACTGTTTGTCCCACTCAGAAGTCAATTTTTGCAGGTCTTCCTCTCTGCTACTCTCAATGAGCTATCTGTGTTGACTGACACACATGAATTAATGCAGCCTGAGGCTCAGAAAGGGGTTAATGAACTGGTCTAACCCACACCTCTTTGGGGAGACAAGGTGTAGTGTTTTAGATCATGCTGCATGAGGTTAGATCGTGAACAGTTGGCTGGGTTTCAAATCCAGCCTCCAGCCTCTTTCCCTCCGTGTCACTCTCCTCTGGCACCCTGTTTTCTGCTCTGTTCCCTGTCGTTTCTCCTGATTTAAGGCATAAATAGCCTAAAAGGTAACTTGCCCCACTGCTCATCACTTGACACCACTTCACTGATCATAGATCACATCTTCAACCATTAGCCTTTCTGCTCTGACCATGTGACCATCAAGTGACCCAATCATCCAACAACAGCCCCTCTCACCTTAATCAGCTTTATTTGCAACATCAAAACCTCTCTACTAGCTTTTATTCATAGCTGTGCTGTTCAGATGGCTTGTAGTGCACAAATGGGATTGTGATCGGGCTGAACTGGCAAATTAAAGTAACTTTTAAAGGTACAGTTCACCTCAGGGAGCAAGTCTCAATACAAGCTTTTTGCAATTTTCAACAGGCCAGAATGGTTTGGATAACCACATGGTTTTAAATGTCAGACGTTTGTTAGGGAGTATAAGAGGTCTAAAGTTTAGAATGGAGCTGTATATTTCAACATTGAAGAGTAATGCAATGACAGAATTTGAGCCTTTTATCATGATATCCTTAATTGTACTGAAAATATCCAACACAACTATTTGGTCTTGGGGCTCTTTTTGTGGGAAAAGAGCAAATGGTATGAACCTAACAAGGTGTTTTTCTGCTTTTACATATTTGAAGCATAGATATAAAGCAGTGGCGGTTGCTGGTCTTTCAAGGAGGGGAAGCTGATCTTTTTTTCCTGGCCTACATAATAATAACTTTAACTTTATTTATATAGCACTTTCAAAGCAATGTTACTAAGTGATTCACATAAATCAAAAGAAACACTGAAAATAAACAAAAGAGAGAAATAAAAGGGAAAAAGAAACGACAAATGTGAGGAAGAGTAGAGGAAAAACAGAAACTATATGAATATATATACAGTGTGTGTGTGTGTATATATATAAATGGAGGAAGAAAAACATCAGACAAACGGAAACCAACAAAGATAGAACAAATTAAATAAGGAATAAGAGTGTATAAATTCCTATCTCTTTTCCTTTTAGTCATTTAACAAATACAAAGTCACTGGTGATCTGTAAAGTCTCCGAATCAGTTTAGAACAACGGAATGAGAGACTTTGAAAATGCTCTGGTGAATGTAAAAACTTTAAGATCGATAATTGGCTCATTTTACTATCAATCAAAAAGGGATTCTGCCTCAGACAGTTCATCCAATCATCATGCAGAAGCAAAGCGTCCAGACCAGCCCACTGCCCCATAGACCCCCATAGAAGCCGAGCTTCCAATGGGCGGGACAAAGCTCGACATTTATCCTATGACCGTCAAGTTTCGAGCAGTGGAACAACCCGGCTTACGCTTCCCCACAGACCCCCAGGAGACCTGAGCGTCTGTCTGTGTGAAACACTGGCTGCGTCTCATTTGCACTCAATGATGTCTCCTCTGTCCTTTCTGTCGTTACATGATCCGTACTGGCTACCCGATTCACTCTGTGCATGTACAGAGCTCTTCCACATCCACCTGTTGGCTTAACACCCAATTTACGTCAGCAACACATCAGCAAATTAACCCTAATTTACCCTACAAACCCTAATTCTAACCCTTACCCTAACTGTAACCCTTACCCTTTCCCTAGCTCTAACCCTAACCCAAACCCAAAGAAATTAATTTTAAAGACTGTATTGGCTGTATCAACATGCAAATGACGTCACTTTTCAGGGTTCACAATCAGATACGCTCTGGATAACTGTAGGATAAAAAACTAATAAATAACACAATAATGATGAATTTTACCCCCAAGTGATCCATGCGCTTCTTAACTGGACACAGAATAAACAGAGCACAGCTTTTCTTCATGTAAAAGTGTTTGATAAACAGGTTAAGAATAAGTTAAAGCTCTGTTACTGATACATTTTATTCGAGTTATTACAGCACATGTGCAGACACAAACCGCTGTTAGAGCTGAATGACAGATAATCCTTATCAGCTGACGCTGTCATCGCGAATAGACCTCACGTCATGAAACGCCTGGAGGAAAGGACGTCTCCATCCATCCATTTTCTTAACCATCTATCCTGCTATTCAGGGTTGCGGGTGGCTGGAGCCTATCCCAGCTGTCATTGGGCGAGAGGCAGGGTACACCCTGGACTGGTCACCAGTCAATCGCAGGGCTGGAAAGGACGTCTCATTTGTCTTAAAATGAATCTCTTCATCTCCTCGCTCCTTCCTTCATTTCCTTGCGTCTCTCTCATCATCTCTGGTGGGCAGGACTAAGATGCAAGTGAACGACGCAAGTGGAGGAAGGAAGGATGGAATTTAGCGCAAACGAGATGCAGCCACTGTGGAGCTGCAGGATGAATGAGAAGGAAGTCGTGTAGGTTTCCTGTGATAAGTGGCTGATTCTGAACAAAAGCATTCTAATGCGTATCTAGTCAATGAACTGTACACATAGCAGTACATATGTCAACACTTTTTTACAATTTACATTTTAGGGGAAGCTGAGCTTCCCTTGCAGTCTTGGAGCAGTCGCCACTGATGTAAAGTAACTATGCTGGACTTTCAGATTTTCAAACCTCTACATATGAATACAGTTGTGCCTGAAAGTTTACACCCCCCAGCAGAGTTTCTAGGTTTTTTTTTTTTTTTTTGGGGGGGGGGGGGGGGGGCTTTTTCACAGACAATATGAATGGTAACACAAAAACCTTTTATCACTCAAGGTTAGTTGTTGGGTGAAGACATTTACTGAAAAAGAAATGAGTTTGCTCTTTTTAAATCATAATGACAACAGAAACTTCAAAAATGACCCTGTTCCAAAGTTTACACCTCCCACTTTTTAATACCTTGCATTTCCCCCTTTAACATCAACAACAGCTTGAAATTCTTTTGTGCTCGTTGTGGATGAGGGTCTTTATTATCTCAGATGGTAAAACTGCCCATTCTTCTTGGCAAAAAGCCTCCAGGTCCTGTAAACTATTGAGCTGTCTTGCATGAACTGCAGGTTTGAGGTCTCCCCCACTGGATCGATGATATCAAGGTCAGGAGACTGAGATGGCCACTTTAAAACCTTCACTTTCTTCTGCTGTAGCCAATGGCAGGTTGATTTGGCCTTGTGTTTTGGATCATTGTCATGTTGGAACATCCAAGAACATCCCACGTGCAGCTTCTGGGCTGATGAGTGTCTCAATTTTGGTCTCATCACTCCAAATGACTTTGTTCCAGAAGTTTTGAGGCTTGTCTCTGTGCTGTTTGGCGTATTGTAAGTGGGATATTTTGTGCCATTTGTGTAAAAATGGCTTTCTTCTGGTGACCCAGCCATGCAGCCCATGTTTCTTCAAGTGTCTCCTTATTGTGGATCCTGAAACATCCACCCCAATTTTTTTCAGGGAGTCCTGTATTTCAGCTGAAGTTATTTGAGGGGTTGTCTTTCAGTCTAGAACAATTTTCCTTGCAGTTGGAGCTTAAATTTTTGTTGGTCTGCCTGATCATGGTTTGGTTTCAACAGAATCCCTCTCTCTCCGCTTCTTAATTATAGTTTTAACAGTGCTTCTTGGCATCCTCAATTCCTTGGATACCTTTTTAAATCCTTTTCCTTTTCCTGTTTTATACAGTTGGAATACCTTTTCTCGCAGATCCTTTGACAATTCTTTTACTTTCCCCATGACGCAGAAACCAGAAATTTCAACGCAGCACTGAGTGAAAGATGCATGCGTGCCTGTCAGGAGCTCAGAAACTCACTGAGCTTTTATACACACACACTGATTACAAGCTGATAAATCACAAGTGAGGATGGTTACCTTAAGTAGACATTCAAACACATTTGTGTCATATTTTGTGCATGTTATCAGGACAAAATCACCAGGGGGTGTAAACTTCTTAACAGGGTCATTTTTGAAGTTCCTGATGTCATTATGATTTAAAAAGAGTAAACTATTTTTTTTTTTTCAATAAATGTCTTCACCCAACCACTAACCATGAGTGATAGAAAGGATTTCATGTTATCATTCATATTTTCTGAGAAAAGGCCAAAAAATCTGAAATTCTGCTGGGGGGGGTGTAAACTTTCGGGCACAACTGTATATTGTATAAATCCCAGAGCCTTTCTGTAAAGTGATCAAAATTAGCCATTCTAAAAAAAAAAAAAATACTAATAATAAAAAAATAGAACAAGATCTTCATGGGATTTGCTGAGGTCATCACATCAGATCAGTTCATGAGAAAAGTGGATCTTCATCATCAAGGTCTGCCTACAGCTCTGCTCTGACATAACAGAGGACTGGCCAGTCAGAGGGAAATGGGTTTGTGGAGCAGGGCGCCTTGGACAGCATCTAAAACAAAGTCTGGATGAAGGCCGAAATAAGGGTTTTCTAAAATACCAGTGAGAAAAAAAACAGGGATTTTTCTTTTCACGGTAAAGATACTATGAAGACATCAGAGGGTCAGTATGAGGACTTAAAAAAAATAAATAAACAAACATTACCTTCTCTAGAGCAGTTTTTGTAAACCCATAGAGAAGCTTCAGATGATACATACACTTTGATTCAAAAGCAAGGCTCAAAGTTGAAGTTCTCATTGACACCTGAGTAGACTTTGAGTCCCTTATTTTTTAGCATTATTTATCATAAAGCGGAGTGAAACTGTGTGGTCTCTTTTGGATGAGTAGAAAACACTGTGCTGCCTGTTTTCTATAACTGTGTCCTGTGCCTGACAAACTCATCAATTCTGCTCCAGTGATATCAGTGGTGTCCAAGGAACTCAAAAATACCTTCAAACTATTAATATTTGATTGACTTGCTAATAATAATGTGATCAACACACCAAGCAGGCTAACTATAGTATCTCACATTCTCCTAGACAAATGTTTCTTCAAGTCTTTTTGTTATCGTCTTCTCCCAGATGATTCTGATACATACATCACTGCTGCTCTCATTGCAGTTGCATTTAAAGGTGTCCTATTACGCAAAATCCACTTTTATATGGGTTACTAATGAAAACGTGGGTCCCTAGGCGTGTCTTCAACACCCCTTAATATTGAAAAAAATCCATCTTCTCCTCTCTTCTCCCTTTTTCTGAAAATCTGTCCTTAAGCAAGCTGTTTTGAAATCAAGCCGGTTTTGACATCACCACTGGAGACGCACACACCAGAACGAAGTGACGCAACCACGTTTGCCACGATTGCTCTAAGACTGAGACTGCAAGGGAAGCTCAGCTTCCCCAAAAATGTAAAAAAAAAAAAAAGTGGTGAAATATGTTCAGCTGTGTGTGTATTTCATTTACCAAATATGTACCCGGACGCGTTCATCTTTTCTTCAGAATCAGCTACTTACCGCAGGAAACCGCCATGACTTCCCTCTTGTTCATCCCCGCAGCTCCACAGTGTTTTACACAGATGGATGCTCAGCGTTTCTGGAAGATAGAGTGGGTGGTTCCACTGCTTGAAACAGGACAGTCATGGAAAAAATACTGCGCTTTGTCCCGCCCATCAGACACTCAGTGTCTCTGGGGGTCTATAGGGCAATGGGCTGGCCTGAACGCTCGGCTTCAGCTTCCCTTTTTGATTGACAGCAAACTGAGCAAATCACTGATTTTAACGTTTTTACATCCACCGGAGTGTTTTCAAAGTTTTTCATTCAGTTGTTCTGAACTGATCGGGAGACTTTACCGATCCCCAGTTGCTTTTTCTTTGTCAAAAACAATTACAAAAAGAAAGGAGGGTAGAGTTGAACATCAATAAAAAAAACACATTTTTGATGTGGGCTAGGAAAAAAAATGAGCTTCCCCTACTTGAAACGCCAGTAGCCGCCACTGGTAGATAGAGCAGGACATGAGAGATGCTCTGAGTCGAGTCGGCACAAGCACTTCCTGAAAGAGAGCTCGACCTCATTTCATATTTAAACGCAGACTCTGAAATAGCTCGATGAGAGATGCGGTGAAAAAGAGGGATTTTCGACAGGCCTATATTTATGATCCCAGTGTGGGGGGTTTGTTTGTTTTTTTTTGGTGGGGGGGTGACAGCCACATTCATGACTTTGGGACATCAGACCTCTGCATCCAATGACTTTTAAATGACTTTTCAAAAGTACAATGTGGCACCTTTAATGTAAGACATTTTAAAGGGAACAATGCATGATTTGTTGAACCTTATTGGTTATCCAGGTATCAGCTGCTAAAAAAGAGCAAATGTGTCAGCTCCCTCGTGCAGTCAGTGATTGAGTGCAACTCGAAGTGTTGCAATAAAAGATGCTCCAATTCAAGTCACTCAGGTGATAACTGCAACACTGCTACATTCACAAATAATCTCACATGTTCCCTTATTTGGCACCAAAACAATACAAACCTGACCAAAGGCACTGATATAAGATCAGTTCAGCATATCAGTATTTTCCCTGCAACACTGTCTCAAAATAAAAAAATTATTTAGTCATGAAACTGGGGTATATGCAGTTTTTTTGATGGATGAAAAGAGACTGATTTCATCAAACCATGCCTGCGCTCATTGGTCCTCAGCTTTGACCCCATTGGATCTGATGGCACAGATAACGGGGGAGTGGTGGGGGTTTGTGTGTTCATGGCTGATAAGGCAGACGGGGCTGAATCTGAGATGCCGGCACAAGCACTTATCTAGGTACTCTGAGTAAACTCTGTTCCCAGGGTGAGCTGTATCACACTCAGGGAGGCAGCAGAGTGATTTAGAGCTGGGGCTGACATATTTGACTGATACTGCCCTAAAAAGTCTATCTCTGCAACCAAAACCAATTTTGCTCTTTGACACTGAGATATCAAGAAAATGATTGTTGAGTGGAAGAGGTCTATCCTCCAGCAGACAGTTGTATCTCTATTTGGATTTTATTCCGCTGTTGTTTGACTCACCGTGATGCTCATCAATATTCTTTATGGCCTCTATTCTGTTCTATTCTTGCTGCCTCTATCTTGTGCTGCCGTTCTCGTTGGGCCCAGATGGAGGGGTTGGACACTAGTCATTGTTCATGAGCTTTTTAACATGCTGGGTGCTGGTGACCTACTGTTTATTAGTCTAACCTCTTGGGGGCTTGGAAGCCTCATGCATAACCTTCACTGCACATCCACCTGCTGTTTTCTCAACACACTTGAAATCTCGTAGGTCCCAAATCCACCCACAAGCCTTTACCCAGTTTCAAAGTGCACTAAAATTACAATGAAAATCCGGTTTGTCATGGCAGCTGCCTGTATTGCAACGCTACACAGGCGTATTGATGTCAGTTTCAGGGACTTGTCTCAGCTTACTGTGTAACTAACACCTTTCCTCTCCGATCGTCTGCTGTCAGGTGAGAGCACAGCCACCTTGAAATCTCCAAGGAGCTTTTGAGTGTCTTATTTTACATGATGTCACTTTTGTTAGCTTTCTTTCTCGCAATTTAGTTCATTGTGCTTTCCCAGTAAACAAGCTGTTAAGATGTATTTGGATGACGTTAGATTAGAAGAAATTAGGTGGAAAAATTCACACATAAGTATTGTTAGCACCTCTCCAATAGAATATTATGGGCATATAAAAAAGAAACACCATTATGAGATGAAAGTCATAATGTTGTGGGAGAAAAGATTTTATATTGTGAGGATAAAGTCCCTAAAATTGAAGCCAGTTTGTTGATGGCTTTTTGCACAATTTGACAGCCCTTAGCCTGATCTACTACAGATTAAGTATTCAGTTATTTGTACAACCCAAAGTAATGTTTAATGTCATAAGTAAGGCCGGGACTTAAGTTAGTTGATGTCAATTGATTCATTTCAGGGAAAAAAAGCATTTAAAAAATTGACATATCTTAACGTAGCTTATCATTTCACTCCAGACAACACAGAATGTTTCTCCCTCGTAGTTCCCTAGTAGCTCTCTCGAGTTCCTAGTATACCAGCTACATCAATGCACAAGGTGATACCTCCAAACACTGGACTGGCAACCGACAATCTGAATGAGACATTGTTTATTGGCACTGTTGATCGAAAACTGAAGTTAAATAAATTAAATGGAAGTGTGTTTAAGAGCATTGTTGGTATCAGTATTCATTAATACATCCCTGCTGCCTGATGAGATCCATGGTTAAGTTTCAGTTTTTCCTCACGATGTGTGCTCCTCTCACTCCGCTCATGCACACTCTGCCTTCTCCTCTTCCCTACTCCACTGTGAGTGTTACCATGAGGAAGGCACAGAAGAGCACTGTTTGGTGTCACTCTGCAGCAGCTGACCAAAATACTCAAGTTTTAGATTTTGCCTAACATTGATATGCTATTAAAATCAACCAGCTTTAAGAAAACAAGCCCAGCAGGTGACCTACCAGTCGATGTAAATGAGAGACCTCTTGATGACAGTGTAAATATAAATTTCATTTTGTTTGCAGTAAAATGAAAATAAAAGCAATCAACGATCAAGTAATTTTCTAGATTTAGACAGACAATATGTATGTATTATGCACAAATGACAGCAAATTGATAATTAGCAGTCAACATAATAGCTTTGAATAATATCAATTTTTCAATAATTAATAAAATATGAATAATAAGATTATTCCCATGAATCAGCTACCCAGATATTGTTGGCTATGCTGATGGCACTCTACCAGGGCTCTGACTGTAGTTTAAGAATTCTCCTCCTCCCTCTGTTCACTTTGCAGAATGTTTTTATTCTATTTTTCCTTGATGCGTTATTACGCTTTGTATAAGTTTATGGCAATCTCAAAACATTGCAGCAATTGGTCTGCAGCTGCAATATAACACCAAACAATGGGTGGGGGATAGGGGAGGGGGTGCGTATGCATGAGCGAAGTGAGTGAGAGGACTGTACAGGGGAGAGAAACTGAAATGATACTCCTTGTGCAGTGTTGTGAGACAATCAGGTAGGGATCATGTGGGCAGCAAAACAAGCCCAAATAAGCAACTATACTTTGGAAAACAAGCCCTCAACCCACAACTGATGAGATTTACAAGCAACTTCACCAAAAAACAAGACCAAAGTAGTTTATAATGAGCAGACTTGGCATCTGTGATTGAAATGCAATTAGTTGTGATTAAATCATTCCAAAGCCTCTTATTAGTTGAATTAATTTTTTTCAATCAAGTCCCACCACTAGCCTGTAGGCAATCCACATCTGTAAATTTGGTAGAGGAAATCCGCTGCTTGGCTGTCCCTTCAAAAAAAATTGACTGTTATCCAAAACATAAGTTTTTGTTATATTTTTCTTTTAACATTACAGCACTTCATTTTAGGACAACCCTATTCTTAAAATCTTGTTGCTTTTTCTCTATGTGTGTCCGAATACTTCTTCAAATGATGCATTGCTTTGGAGTTTTGGTTTTGTTTTCTTTGGAGGAATTCTTTTTTTCCTGAGCCTAAAATGATGAATGAACTTGGAAGCACTTTGGAAAGGATTTAAAAGAATGCATTTTCAGCACTTTGCACCGGGGGGTTATTGGATACATCCATTCAAACAGGATTTTCTGTCTCTTCACTAGACATTGAAGCATGTTGGCTGTGGTACCCAGACATCTGTTTGTCCTTGTCTGTGATGAAAGCCTGAAGCGTGTTGCATGTCCAAATTGGGAGTGCCTTCCATTCAGACACTTGTATGAGCCTAATGACCCCCGGCCCCCGGTGGCGGCTCTTCATTGGCTTCCCCGTTTTTAACCATTTTGCCCAATTTAAATCATCTGTCCCTCTTAAAAGAACCCCCATCTTGTTCCAAGAACATTATGGCTCATGCATTCCAATGTGCAAGGTCACTGGTGGAGCCAAAGTGTCAGAGCAGAGAGTCCACCACATGTGCTCATCTATTGGATGTCTCCAATGGAGGGCCGGGCAATACAAAGGAATCCTGGATCCCACAGCTCCTAGACTTCCACTCCTTTCCCATCACACTCTAGCATCAGGGAACATGAAAAACCATCTGGGCTGCTTAAAACACAGGGTTTCTTTGAGGGGGGTCTTTGTTTTGTGGTGTTGACTCATCCCAGTGGAATAGAGGAAATTCCATGGTGACTTGTGGGAGTAGTTCACTCACTGATGCAAATTCAGAACCTTACAAGCAATTAAAAGATCACAAAAGCTAGTGGGAAAAACACATCACTCTTCCATGTAGTTTAAGAGTTTGAGTAAATACCATTCATCTTTCAACAATTATTCTAAGATAAGCTATTTTAGTGGTTAGGTATACATCACTGAAAAATATGGAAGGAAGAATTGGATGTTTGCAAACATACCCCGAGAAACTAAGTGTCAAAAAGCTGTGTATGAGGGTTCTCTACATTTGAGACACTGGGAATCATACGAACCACAGGTGTAAATGTATACTCTTCACAGCACAATCCAAGATATCATCTTTTAAACATGTTTATCATTACATCAGTATATTTCACGTACTTATTTAAACCCTTACTCAGAAGACCTTAATACCCAAGAGCTGGAGAGCTGGTAGCAAATAATTGAAACCAACTTGCATTACAGATTACATCCATTTAGTCCAACCAAACATCCCTCCAGAGTCTGAGCCCTGCAAGGATCTTCTTGAACACCCAGGATTCCGGCTAGCTCTCAGTCACTGGTGGAGAATCTAGGTGGGGTTAAAGACAGTCACCCTCTCAGAGAGCTTTGTAGGGCACTGAGGGTTGGTGGCCAACAGCTGCCCAAACAAAGGCCTGTTTCCCACTCATCATGCTGCAGAGTGTCACTGTCAGTGGCTACTCATGAGCTGCCCGAGCATCATGAAAAATTAATAAACCAAGCCTGCACAGCCACCTTCCTACAGGATAACACGCCTGTATTGAAACAGCCAGCCTGTGAAGACTCTCCTGTTGGACATATTTTGGTTTCATTACATTGTTAAAATAAATCAAATTCAACAAAAAAATCTCCTCAGACAATTTCCACACAAACCCTCAGGGATCCTGAATTCACAGCTACTAAAGCGCAGCCGGCCTCCTCCACTGACTCCCCATCCTCTCGTCATACACAATTACCATCCAGCAGACGCTGCCCTGGTATCCTCTGGGTCTCCTCCATCACATCCCGCCCTTTAACTCCACTTAGTCTCACTGCTCTCTGCCTCACTCAGACCCTCTTTTGCCAAGATGTACAGATATGGGGGTTCTACTGCCATGAGGATATGATTTTCCACAGATTCCTTCAGGGATGTTAGGTTTGATTAAACTACTGCGACTCTAAGCCAAAGAAGTGCTAACCTCTCATTTCCTCAAGCTTTTAAGGAAATACCTGGTGCTATAAGACCTACTGAGGCTGGCTTTTGTTAGTTCACTCTGAGTGTGAGGCACAGTTTGCTGACTCAGTATTCTCACCCTAAACTTTACCAGGGAAACGCCTCATCTTATTTTTCATTATGCTTTTTGCAAATCCTGAAGCTGCTGTGAAACAACTTTTAAGGCCAATTTTGGTTCGTATAACTTCAAATGAAATAAAAAAAAAAAGATATTAGACAATTTCAAGAGTGATCAACTTAGGCCCCGTTAACATGACAATGTTTCCCAATGTTTCACCCAAGAACGCGCAAAAAAACCCAAAACAAATAAAACCCAAAAACCCAACAACGTCCATGAAAAAAAAAAACTGAAAAAAATCTGCAAAACATCAAGGAACTGAAAACACTGAGGTAGGCAAGCAAAGCCTGTGGTTTGCGTAATCGAAAGTTTCCAGTTTAGGTCGGCTGTTTCTGCGTAAACCCGGGGCCAAAATGCAACAAAACCTGTATGTATCATCCCAAAACCATTGTTGTGTAAGTGGCCCCTTGGGGCTTGCCAGTGAATCCAAGTGGTCTAGGATGCTCAGCTCTCTAGGTAAGCCAATTGGGCAGCCCTATGCCAAGCTTCCAATGTCACTTCCCACTCTCACCCTGTTTTCTGCTGTATCTGGTGTCCTGCCTTCTCTAAATAAATGCATAAAAAAACAGGGGTAAAAATACTTAAAAAGGAAATACAAAATGTGCAACTGGTCACGCTGCCGTAACTGTTGCCATGTTCAAACACATTAAAAAAACATCCATCAAACACCTTCTCACATGTAATCTGATACTGTTCCTGCAATCTGTGAGTGGGACACAACTGACAGACAAACTGACCTAAAGAAGGGAGACAAACAGCCACAGTGTGTGTGTGTGTGTGTGTGTGTGTGTGTGTGTGAGTTAGTGAGGCTGCTGGTTTACAGGCAGCAGTGTGTAGGCTGGAGAGGAACCAACCAGCAGCATCTAATGCAGAGCAGCTGTCTGTCTCCTGGGTTACACAAGCCTACTGTCTGCTGGCAACCATAAAGTGTACAGCTGGACCAAACATACATGTTCAGACACACATACACACACACATACATCTCATCTCTTTTCTACTGTCCCATCAGTAGTTGTAATACAATCAGAATAACCAGACATGCAGCTCCTCACATGATAATTCTTTTTACCTTTTCTGCTGCTGATGAATAGGAAATAGCTCATGAGGGTATAACTTTTGCAGTAAAACATAAATAGCATCCAGGTGCATGCAGTAAAGAGCGAAATGAGAGCAGTCTCTCTGTCTTGTAAAAAGAGATGAAGGATGTATAGAGAAGCTGATTTGATGAATGGTAATGATTATCTACAGCACCGCTCACGTTCTGCACTGAAGGTGAGAAAATTGCACCCAGTTTGGTCCCACACACACTGGATCTGATAATTGATTAAACAATCAACGAACAATCACAATTATTCCTCTTCCAGCATGTCAGATATGTTTCTTTTGTCTTTTTACCAACATAACTGGTAGAATTTCACCAGTTCAAATGAGAAAATTGTAAAATCAGGGTTTTATCCTTTTTTTTTTTCTTTTCTTTTTTTGGTTTTTGACAACTTAATGATCTTTCTTTAAAAGTGTTATGACATCTTTGCTACATTTGAATCTTTATTTTGAATATTGATGTGCTTCATTCCAACCCAAACTACATTTTCTAGGACTGACTAAAGCAGGAAAAAATCATAGAAAAAGTTTGAATATGAACTTACAAAAGTGAAAGATAAGCTAGAAGAATGTGATTAGAGTTATTAAGCTCTGAACTGATGGACTCACCTGTCTCTATTATCTTAATTGAATAAAGCAATATGCTCATTAATTCCGCTCTCATTCACACACTCTCTCTCACACACACTGGCTCCATGCAGGTAAAGAAAGTGACTTACCTCTCACACAATGCTCTCAGCCTGTCCTCGCTGATTAAAAAATGGAGCCAGGAGCTATGCTGAAGACAGTCTTTGCAGGCAGCCCTAACAAATGTTCTCAGCCGTCCGTATCTCTCAGAGCGCTGACAGCTCTGTCATCTTCCCTCTCCTCTCTGCTCTCTTAGAGTGTTTACTGGAGTCTACCTAGAGAGCCGGCTGATGTTGTGCAGCCAGTGAGGAGAGAGAAAAGAGAGAGGAGGAGGAGAGGGTGAGACTGACGGAGGTAGAGAGACCACGAGTAGCAGAGAGAGAGGGGAGAGGGGTAGAGTGAGTGAAAGAGAAAATTCCCTTTCTCTTAAAGAGTAGACCCTCCAGCGGTCAGACTGCACTCCCACCTACTGCTCTCTTAAATGCCCCCCACCCATTCACCCTCTCCACAGCATTGTGACTGAAAGCGAAGGAGCTGAAACGGGACGCCTAAAGGGTGGAAAGAGAGTGAGAGGGTGACTGAGAGAAAGAGAGTAGGAAGGGAAAATGGGGGGAGAAGGGGGTGGGAGGCTGATGGAGGGGGGTTGTTGGGCCATTAGCAGTAAATTGCAGCAGGGAAGCCAATGGAAAGGAAGATATGAATAAACAGTGTCTGCATTAACATAGCATTTTAAAACTCGGAGAAGAAAAGAAGGACAAAGCCTGCAAGTTTATGAGACGAATGAGGTTTTGGCTCCAAATAAACACTGAATACTTTTTAAAACCCACTCTGGACTAATGATACTAAAAATTTTCAAATCACATATTTCTAAATTTCAGCTCGTAACACCAGGGATATACTCCTGAAGCTCCTCATGGCATAAGATTTGAAGTAATTATTGAGTAAAATCCCAGCCCATTTGTAAAAGGCTAGTGAGATAATACTACTCTCAAATTGATGATAGAACAAGTTTACAAGGAACTGCTCTTGAGCTTGCTGTATAGCATTGTGTGATGGCTTAACATCTTGAGCTTTTCACAGTCAGAGCCTGCAAGTGGATGCCCGGACTTAAAGTTAGCACAGTGCTGGTACAAGGCAGCTGTGACATTAGAAACAGGAACCTGTCAGCTTGAATAGACGGCCTGATTCAGAGGATGTTTATCGACCCATTGAGAGGATGATGGGTGAGGAATAGTTCAGTGTGAGTTGCCTGCCTGGACTACCTGGAAGGCGTCACTCTGTATATACATGTAAAAAACTGCCCATTGATGATGTTGTACTTGTATCATTTTGGACAAAGGCTCATAGCCCCCATTTCAATAATATTTCCCTGGAAAGCGAAAAAAATGCGGTCAAAAAGAGTCTGTTTCCACAGAAATGCTGAGGGACTGAGGGTGAGGCAACAGCACAAAGTACTGCACCCCTTTGAAGCACAGTGGGGGGCTTTTTAACCTGTAAAGCACTTTGTGCTACATTTTTATGTATGAAAAGTGCTATATAAATAAAGTTTGAGTTTGAATGGTTAAAAAACATTCACTAAAATGCCTTCTTGGGAGCCAATCCACGTTTTAAAGTATTCTCCTAGTTGGCAAAACACACTAAACTGCCCACTTGGCTGGCTAAAGTATGATAAATCATCCTCTGGGTGGCCAAAAAGCATGCTACAGTGTCCTTTTGGGAGGCAAAACTGTTTTTTTTTTCTTTTCACCCCTGCCCTTCAGAAAGTCTGTGCACACCATGGAACTACACAATGGTCGACTAAGATGTGTTCGTGAAAGTATTTTTTTAAAAGCAGAGTTGGTAATCTGATATGAATACACTTTTTTATGGGTTAAAATGATCTTTATGTCTCAATTGCAATCAATAAAAGAGGTGTTCTCAAAAGAGAGCAGAAAACAGCCGCTATCTACAGCAGGGGTAAACCTATTGAAATGCCAACTAATCCAAGCATTTGTGAAACACATTTTTTTACCGATCAAATTGCACCCTGCCATTGTGCATGTTCATTGCGCCTGCATGCACTGATCACTCCGATTCATAGCTGAGCACAGAGGGACCCAGAAACGCCACAGAATGGCAGAAAAAGTCCTTATACCTCAATTATTCATGAAGTCATGTTAACATTAATTAAGCCATATTGCCTAATACTAGCATTAGCTTCTCCGTCTGAGAGAGAGAGCCCAGTCTAACATATTTGATTATGATTCTCAGTATGTGTCTGTGCATTTGTTTAATTCACACAGACAGAGAGCTTTTTCGCCAGTCGTTTTTCAGCTGTGTAATATCTGGTATCTGTGTGTTGTTCCAGTTATGTGAAGGATCGTCAACTTCAACGCAAGTCAAGCTGACTGTCCTGAGACGCCCTCCCCCCAGTGTCACTGGTACATGTGGATAATGCTATATGATGGTAGTGAATACGAACAGCAGCCATGTTTGTATGTTTTTAACTATGATACTGTTTTGGTGTGTTCGTACCCCTGAGTGGGACATGAATTGTATCGCAAAATAAAGATAAGTGGGTCGACGCTGATGACTAGTTTTGTGTCTGTTTTTCTCAATCAGTCACAATCATATGTTTGTGAATCAGCTGTGCTCGTGCATGTGAGCAGCAGCGGCGTTTTGGAGGAGGGGTGGGGTGGGGGGAGAAGGGGCTGACGGAGTACCGGGGAATGCTACAGTCAAATGAATGTTAGTTTTCCAGCACTGCCAACCCTGCCTTTAAGGAGTGGTATTTGATTGCAAATGATACTTCTTCTATGATAAGACCTCAAGGTTCCATCATATTCTATCATCCATCATATTATCTTGAGACTGTTCAACTATAGGTCAGACAGAACAAACCGAGGCAGTAGATCATTCTCAACAACATTCCTCAAACCTGGAGCATCATATCTGTTTCCTCATCTTGTTTGATCTGTAAGTAGCTGCCTGCTGAAATAAAGAAAGGTGCCACTGAGATGACCAAGTTAATGAAATAGCTGCAAGGTGACTGTTCAAGTACAGACCACTGAGGCAAAGCATGGCACACAGGATGAAACAGTTGCTTCTTTCACCATCTTGTGACGAGGGATTGCTTGGGGAAGCAAGTGCTGGTTGTAATTAGCAGCACTCAAAAACGTGATGTAAACATTCAGGACAGCCTCAAATAAACACATAAACAAAGAGCTCAGGAGCCTCCTGTCCCATATGGCTTACGTACGTCCTAGGTTTGACAGGGATAGAAACAGGGGCTTCAAAGAGTTGAGAAATGCTCATCAAAAGATCTTCCATATGAGGCAGCCAAGAGGATGGTGTGACACTCATTAAGTCAGAATATGACCCCCCACGCTCATCATTCAGGGTTGTGCTGGCGGGGATGAGGGAAGGGAATCATGAAGACCACAGAGACAGGGTTACTTTTTACATCTTTGTCTGGCATATGTGGAAAAAAATACTGTCTGTCATTTAGGATTCAGATTGTATGAGTGTGTTCTGTCTTGAAATGAGGAGCTCAGCAGAGCAAATGATCCTCATCTTGTAGCTGAGAGCTGGTCGCCAGTCAAGCAGAAAAGATTCCCTCTAATCCCATACACAGCACAATGGCACATATGTAGCACGGGTATCTGGTGATAAAAAGCAAATTCAATGACTTGAGGGGCCTTAAATTCATTTTCATCCCAGCTCCCTTGAGAGAGGGAGGAAATCTATATAGTCTGGGGGCATAGATCTTTTTTTAATGACTTCTGGCTGTAATGATATCATTTAGATGAGATGATGGGTTGAAAGCTTGGCTATGTATAGCACCTGTTTAAAATGACTGTAAACGCAGATTCCCTGCATCCCTCCATCTGTTCCTCTTCTCACCCTCCTGTCACACTCTCCTTTTTCCTCCCTCTCTCTTTCTCTCTCTCTTCTTTCTTCACAGCTCTGCCAGGTTTCACAGAGAATTGCTGTGGGAGTTCTCCTCCTCCTTCCAGTTTGCAAAGGCGTACCTGTTCACCGACTTTTAGAGCAAGTGAACTGAGCAGGTTTGATTTCCCAGGTGACAATCTGTACACGCATCCTCGCCTGTCATCCAATTTCTGCAATCCCAGAACTAGACGTCTGCTTGAGGGAGCCCATTTTATTTCCATTACAACAACAACAATGTTCACTTTATAGGCTGTCTTTTAACATATACGCAGATGAAGAATTACTGTCATAATATGCCAGGCAAAGAGGGAGAAATGCTTGCTTCATGCACTGAATGGTGCATAAAGTTGGGAAATCACCAGACAGCAGATGACCAGACTATTTCCAAAATGTGGTTTTAACAAAACAACCTATTTGAAATTCATTTCATGAGCGGTGTGCAGAAAAATCAAATATGAAGCAAAACACAGTGTCTTGATCTTGGCACTGGTGTTCACACACTCAGCTGAGGAACTTAATCTAGTGGCAGTGAGAGGAAAAGTGAGGCAAAGGTTGCCCGCAGCACTTATAATAGGGTCCTCTTGCCACTGTATAATTGGTGGTGTCTAACTTGAAAAGGAAAGGGACTCAGCAGGAAGAGAAACAACTACTGTCAATGACAGGGAAACCTAATTATACTATGGAGCCCCCACAGCCATGAAGGATGTCAAAGTGGGCAGCAATAAAGCGGCTGATGGGGAGGACACACCACCCACCATGGGTGTGTGAGCACACAGGTGACCTGGAAAGACCTGTTTACCTCATTAAATATGAATCACAAGGTAATG
This sequence comes from Thalassoma bifasciatum, assembly GCA_008086565.1. NCBI lineage: Eukaryota > Metazoa > Chordata > Actinopteri > Labriformes > Labridae > Thalassoma > Thalassoma bifasciatum. Next base: position 118,670 of record RPOG01000728.1, on the reverse strand, counting down.
AGGGCCCCACTCCAACCCCCAATGCACACACGCACACACACGCACACACACACACACACACACCACCACCTCGTCCCGTAGTCTGTCCTTCATCCATTATGCAGCAGCAAGGTGGGATGGTGTGGGTTAAATCCTCAGGGAGGGTCACTTGGACAGAGACCTCCCCTACCTCCTCTCCTCAAATCTAAAGGCCCTGCCTCTGTGAGGCACTTCAAAAGAAATAAGATATTGATGAGAAATATAATGTATGTGATGTGCTGAGGCTGAGTCTGAACTGAAGAAGTTCAAAAGACAAAACAAACAGAAAAGCCTGTAGCCACAATAAGTTAAACAAAGGAGAAATGGTCTATTAGCAGTGATCCATAATTCATAACTCAGGGAAAAGATGAGTCCCACTCCATCTTTCATGAGGCGCATGGAAGCCAAGCTATTCTGTTTTGCCCTTCTGTGCTTGTGTTGTAATATGCGCTATGTTTGTACGGATTTTTCAATCTGAGACGAGTTAACCATATGTCATGCATGATGCATCATGTACGCGTGGTGCCTGCGTGTGCTCGTCCATGAATCCAGCCCCAGCTTTGCCTGCCTCCCCAAAGTGTGCTGAGCCAGGGGAGGCAGGCCGTGCCCGGGCATGGTTTACTTATGGTCACACTGGCCAATCGAGCCATGCCTTACATCTGAAGTCAGAATGGGGTCAAAAATCCGGCACACAAAATATTGAGTCACGAGCACATAGATTTAAATCTCGCAAGCACACTAGGATCTGCTATTGCTTCTAGGAGAAGCAGATTTGCTGCTTGAGGGCTGATTCTGCGAGTGGCTAAACTCATTCTCCCACCAGATTACCTGTAGCAGCATTGTCCTCCTCTGTGCTCAGGTTTGGTGAATTATTAAAGGTCTGGGTTCTTATCTTATGTGTGGTGCAAAAGGGAACATAACAATTCCTGCAAATTGTGGAATTATGGCACTAACCAGAGATGAGGTTTTGTGGGCATTCTTCTGTAGGCCAACTATATTTCTGAAATGCATCAGAGAAATTCTATTTTTTTAAATTATTTTTTATTTTTTTATCTTAAGTTTAAAAAGGGTCAAACAGTGTTCTCAGAAGTGTTTCAGTACTCTTTTTAAAATAAAAAGAAATGCTTGATGAAACATAAATGAGACCCTATAACATGCATTTTGTGTTGGAAAATATATATTTCAATGTTCATGTTGGTACCTCACCATTACCACTCAAAACTAAGTAGGTGTCTTTGTCTAACAATCATGTCACTAGACACAATAACCGGAAGTCAATTCCAAACTTGCCTTGTGACTCTAGCTCAAATGAAGTCTATCAAGACATTTTTTTTCTTTCACCAGAATTAAGACAAAAACATACACATAGTTTTGATTACAACTCGAGGAATCCCTACACTCTGAGCATATTAAGGCACTGATGCTTAAGGCCACACACAGTCACAGCTGTTTCACCCATTTGTATTGCAGGCCAATAAATGTCCTCAACACATTGTTAGGACCTTGTATCTGTGCTGAGGTCTGTGACCCAAAGGTTAACAAGGTTTTTGTGTTGCTACAGTTGGCACCCTTGTGACTGGCTGCATAGCTAGCTGCTCTAGCCATCTACACAAACACATGGTATTTAAGACATCTAAAACTACTACATAAAATGAATTTAATGCAAAGTGTTCAGGATGACTTTGACATTAAAACCAAATGGTATGCAATCAACAACTTCCCCTATAACAGTTGTCTTATGATGATTCAAACACTAAACCTGGCAGTATCTATCCAATAAATAAACAGAGGTCAAACACAAACTATCACGGCAACATTTCCTCTGTGCCGTCAATCTGCATGAGACACCAAAGTTAAGTGTTGAATTTTAACCTTAGTCTAGCGCTAACTGGCTCAAAAAACACTTAGTTTTAAGGGTAACTTGAGGGTGAGCTCTCTAACATTTGTGTTGACCCTCATTAGAATAAAATGGTCAAGTTTACCTCTCACAAAACAAGAACCAAGACTTCAGAGGACGAAATGACAGCTGCTGTAAGTGAGGTTATGCTTCCATGCATTGCACAGAAATGTGTTTGGATGTCACTTTGAAATTTGTGGAATGTTTGGACAGAGCTGAGAATCTTGTGTGGAATGACCCCCTTCAACCTGATCCTATCAAGGATTGACACAGAGAAAGCTGTGCAACAAAAACACACTAGAACACCCATGTGGGCCCAGGTTACAGGGCTGGTTTTGACTCTTCCTTCTTCTTTCAGGATTACACTTGAACAAGGGAATTAATCATTATGGTTTAATGTGTCACCTTTTTTCATCTTTGTTGAATTGATTAGCAAGGTACACTTTGTTGCACTACTATGCAATCACGCTATTCCACAGCTGACGTGGCTATCCCTAGGCAGCGTGTAAGAAAGGTGTGGTTGACTGTGAAAACTCTAACAGGATTAGGCTTTACCAATCCAACCTGTACCAGACTGCTCTGATCCATACTACATCGCTTGGTAGAAACAGGGCTTAGGGCTCCCTCCTCCACAAACTTCTTCCCTTTGGTTGGTCTGGCTTCTGGAGATCTGTCTGGGGCAGAACAAAATGCCAACCTTGGTGTTTGAGACCCACTCCTACAAGGTTTCATGAACAAAGTTGGAGGTCCTTATTTAATGATCATTTATGATATTTGTAAAATTGACGTTTTGATCAGTTTACAGACAGATTCAGGAACTTCTACAACACGTTAATTTAAAGAGGTTTGAAAATCTGCACACGTTTAGTTTGAACATCCAGCACTGTTAAAGCAGAATGCCCCTCTTTAAGGAGATTACTTATCTAACAGTCAAATAGCAGGATTCTCCTCTTGAAAAAAATACTGAAAGTTCTGCATGTTCCCACAAAATGCAGCAGAGCAGATGATGAGAGAGTGGGCCAGGGAGAAATGTGAAAGGCCCCACATCAGTGGCACTGTGTGGCTTTTTAGCGTCTTGTTACAGCTGTTCTTTGTCTGTTTTTTGTCTGTCTGGGGCTGTTTGCTTCTTTTGCAGTCTCTGGAACTCCCTCCTCTAAGCATTACAAGGGGGAATCTGGGACTTTGTGGTTATTTGTTTGTGATCACTTTAAAGGTTTTTTTCTTTTCTTTTTTTGGTGAATCTTTACACTTTTTAATGCTTTAATTGTCATGCTTCTCTTTGTTCGGCTGTCTTCCTTGTTGTGTTTTGTGTTTTTCCATGTAGAAGTAGGAATGCTTCTCTTTGTCGTCGTGTTGCCTCTTTGTCATGATGATTTGTGTGTCTTGGTGATTATGTCTTTTATTGCTTTGTTTGACTTTGTAGAATTGTAACATCTGTTTCCAGATGATCAGTGTCTACTCACAGTTTTTCTATCAAACAGCACTGAAATCTGATAAAATTACCTTTTGAACTGAAGTGTAAAACACACAAATTATACAAAGCCCTGTCACATCACATCTATACTTCAAAAAAAAAGAAAAAAATTACAACAGATGTGTATAACAAAGGTTGCCTATTGTTGTCAGGGCTCCTTGACTTTGGAACGACCTGTCTGAGTAGACAAGGCTAACAGACTCATTAAAGTCTTTTCAAGCCTGCTCGTCATGCCTATGGTCTCAAAAGGTAGTATGGGGGTCGAGCCCCTAGTTGTCAGTCTCCTCTTCTTTGAAATCATCATCATCTTCAAGTCAAGGGTCCGGTAGGCAGATAGTCTGTTCTTTCAAGAGTAGGTGCCAAACTCTTCTTTTTGATAAGGCTAAGACTAAGAACTGGATTTGGTCTGAACCAGTTCAAAATTATGCTGCTATAGGTTTTGACTGTCACACTAGGCTCCCCTCTCCTTTTTCTGACGGTCTAACCTTTCATGCACCATTATAGTTGTTAACCATGAATCCCACTAGGGGCCTCTGAGCTTGTCTTGTGGGTTCATCAGGATTTGTTGCTGTGGATCTACCAGCTGACGTGGACCTGCTGGACTGCAGCTGCTGCTATTAACAGTGTCATCATAACCATCACTAGCTGTGTTTCCATCATACATTTTCTTTGCAAAACAAAAGTGGTATATATAAAGTTTGGATGGTGTACAATTGCACCTTGCCAGTGTTTCCTTTACAACTAGAACTGCACACAACAAAAATCTCATTCTGTGAGATTCAATTTGCAGAATGAGGAAGAGGGAAAAAGGACTGTAATCTGTGGTGACCATGGGTAACAAACTTTACGAGCTGAACTGTCATTTTGATGGGTGTTACTGTTATTGCCGATGTTGTCAACAGACGAAGGCAGAGAGTGTTTAAATATGAACGCCAGAGTCCATATGTGTGGCAGAGGCCACGTACCAGGGACTTCTGGGAGAGGATCGTAGCAGAGGAGCTCGTAGAGAAGGCTCTTATTCATGTCCTCTGATGTGTTTTCAGCAAAACAGGTGTTTCCATTGCACTTTTGGGATAAACGTGAATATTGATAAACTTCTGAAAAACCAACTCATAAGGGGTTAGAAACTTTTTTTCAAAATTTGAGAGGTTTTTCAAAAATGTTGGTGTTTCTGATACTTTACATTTATTGCTACAATTAGTTTTTGCACAATTCTAAGGAAAGGAAACACAGCTACTGCTACAACACTAGTGTTAAAACTCTATCTCTTGCTTTCTTTCTGCATATCCCTTTCTCCTTCTCCCTAACTCTCTGCCTCTAAAAAGGGATATTGTTCCTGTAATGGGTTAAGATGAGACCAGAACCCTCATCTTGTCTTCATGTTGTGTCTTTATCGATAATAAAACATCAAAAAATCAAGACCTGTTCATCTTTTTTGTAAAGTATCTTGAGAGAATGTTCCGTTGAGATTTGGGGCTTTGTAAATAAAGACTGATTTAAAATCTTTTGCTTAACCTTGCCTTTGTGTGATCTTCATTTTCCGCTCTTATGTCATTATTCATTCAATTCACTTTTAGACTCTTTATCTTTGATTACTGTCTTTGCTGATTGTCTTTTTGGGGTTTTACTTTATTTGGATGACTTCCTTGTTTGTATTTTTATGTTTAGGTTTCATGCTTCACTCTTTTCAGAGTTTGTCTTGTCGAAGCAAATAAAGATAATATTATCATCATTTCTACTTGTTACAATCATCAGTGGGAGTTTAATGTTGATGGGAGTGACAAACTGTGACTGCAAGTATGGATGAGCCAGGTTTGCAGAAGAAGAAATTATTCCTCCACTATATGAAGCAGCTTTTTATTTCGCTCATGAGTGGTTTTTCTCTTAGAAAACAGCTTCTGGTCATGGCTGACATCACTGGGGACTCATTTAAACGCTGGTAATAAGTGAGTTTTCTTTCATATCGTTCTGATATAAAATAGAGGATGTAGTGTGAAAGAAGCATGGTGTTGTGAGCTTATTGGTGGCAAATCTGCTTCTGCATGAGAGGGAATTATAATGATTTTCATTTTTAAAGCCTGTCATTGTCAGCGTATACCTCTACACACATCATTTCTTCATGAACCACATATCAACTCCAAGTATTTTCTTATTTTGTAGTATGAGCAGTAGGTATGCCTCCTGAGACTCAGTCCTTATCTCTTCTATTTTAAGCCGTGCAGAGGAGCCCCTATAGAACAGTATGGCAGATCCCACCCGTTGTCTCCTCGCTGAACCCCAGCTCATATTTAACACCACACAGGTGGAGGCAGATACACAGCTACTGCCTATGTCAGTCTGCATCGCTTTGTAGATTACCACGTCGGGGAGCTCAGAGTATTGCGACAAGCCTATAAAGCCTGAGCTACAGTAATATAGCTTGTGGTTTAAATATGATGTGATTTGTGCCACAAACCATAACAGAGACGTAAGCTGCAGGAATCAATCTGACAACAAGGATCCAGGATGATATTTCCCTTTCAGAAGCAAGTTGCTCAGTCGCAGAAAAAAAGGATTTCATGGCTTGTATCTCGCTTCCTCAGCACAGTAACACAGAGCTCAAACATTCATCACCGTTTGCCACAGTGGCCCCGGGAGCTTGACACTGTGATGTCTGAAGACACATCTAAATAGACAAATCACTGAAAATATGCAACAACATTATTCTGACAGCTCATCATTTTCAAACAACGCGGCAGAACAAAAATCCCTCTGTTACTACTATGAAGCCATGTCTTAGTCTCACCAAACTAAAGATGCTCAGGTGTCTCTGATTACATTCTGACAAAGTAAGCAGTCTCCAGTCATAACCTCTTCTTCACACCTATTAAGATGTGAAACCATAGGCTCAGTTGTGAAATAGTCACTAAATTTCAGACTACAGGTCATCAAGCCAGTCATTATATCTCAACATTGAGTACACTCTTCACCAAGACTGACTTGATCCAAAAGTCCCAGTGTTTGGGAATATATAAATGTCATGAATTGCTTATGCTTTGATCTGTTTTCTTTGCGTTACCTGTCTTTAATTTCCTGTTTTTCATCATAGATTTTTCTTAGTTCTATTTCTTAGTTTATTTACATACTTGTATTTTTCAGCCTTATTATTAATGTCTTAGTTTTTGTTACGCATTTCCTGTTCTATTTTGTCCGAATTATTTGGTCTAAACGCAGTATGAAGTATGAGAAAAAGAGCAAAATCAGCAGTGTACAAGAATACCTTGATGCCCTACTGATTTGGAAAAATTCCCAGTAAGCATTAAAATGCAAATGTTTAACTGTCTGTTAAATTCTCAGTCACATTAACCTGCTTAATAAATGGGACTATGAATTTAGTCAGCACAAGATCAGACTATTTAAATGCATGTGAACGGCTTGGTTAGAACAAACACATGTCTCAGTTGACACTCCTCGATAATTTGATAACTATCAGTCTGCAGTTTGATTCGGCAGGACTCGGCAGGTCTTGGTTCATCTTGGAGTTCAGCGCTAGCAAATTTCAGCTGGAAGTGGAAGTACATGACCATGACATATCGGATCGCTGCGCTCCAACACAACAAACAAACACCATTACCAATACATAAAAACATAAAGAGCTGCACCCATCTCTGCCAACGCTGTCAGAGTGTTGTTTCCTCTTCAGTCGAACTGAAAATGAGGTTATGCATGCAGTTTTGCTTATCAAAACTGACACAGCGCCACCTATTGGAGCAACGTGAGACTATTCTGCATATAAACACAGATAGCTGTGTGTATAAAAACGTACTGACTGAAGTGATGCCAAAGAAATGCAGCTGATTCTTTTCACTGAAGTGACACCATCTATAAGGGACCTGCTCATTTTGATACTAACTATCAAAATGTATAGACACTACCAATTAATTTTTTCAGGCCACAAGTTCATGTTACAGAAGAGATTTTTCGTTACACTGCAAAAACTGAAAACTAAGCAACTCATTATGTCTTATTTTTGGTAAAAATTGTCTTATTTTTCTTACTTTGAGCCACATTCACCAGACCAGTTCATAAAATTGTCTTATTTCAAGTTATTTAAGGACAAAATTGAGGTCTGAATTGTTTGTAACAAGTCCACAAAATCTGTCAATGGGATAAGAAAAATTCATTTGTAAATTTTCTTGAAATTAGAAACATATCTTAGTTCAAGGAACTTTTTTCTTATCCCATTGGCAGATTATTTTTACTTGTTACAAGCAAATTAGAACTCATTTTTGTCTTGAAATAACTTGAAATAAGACATTTTCCAGGATTTACTAGTTGAATGTAGCTCATATCAAAAATAATAAACCCGCAGATAAAGCCTTCGATCGCATCAAGTGGCCCTATTTATTTTGTGTTCTGCAAAAATTCAACCTTGGGGAAAATTTTATAAGATGGATAAAATTATTGTATAATCAACCCCTGGCCTCAGTCATTACAAACAGCTACAGATCGGACTACTTCGAGCTCCATCGTTCGACACGACAAGGCTGCCCTCTCAGCCCAGCTCTTTTTGCCCTTGCAGTAGAGCCTTTAGCTGAGGCTATCAGACAAAATCCAATAATAAATGGCATCAGTATCAATGGGGTCCAGCATAAGATCTCACTTTATGCTGACAACGTCTTATTATTCATCACAGAGCCCAGATCTTCTGTCCCACAACTTATTGAAATAATTCATTGCTTTGGTGTCTTCTCTGGTTACAATATTAATTTTTCAAAATCTCTGGCAATGCCGCTGGGAAGTCTCAGAAATAAGACTGCCACTCTAATCTCATTCCCATTCCGATGGTCATTATAAGGTTTTGTGTATCTTGGAATCTAAATTACTCCAATTTTTCACCAGATGTTTAGAGCCAATTTTTCCCCCTTGCAAGAAAATATAAAAAAAGACTTACAAAGATGGAGCTCACTTCCTCTGTCATGACTGGGCAGAGTTTCCATAACTAAAAAAAATGTTTTACCCCGGATACTGTACCCCTTACAGATGATTCCTTTATTATTATTATTATTATTATTATTATTATTATTATTATTATTATTATTATTATTATTATTATTATTATTATTATCAAACAAAGTGTTAAAACTACTTAACAGCTGATTAAGTGAATTTATTTGGAATAGAAGAAAACCCAGACATAAGCTGTCAAAGCTACAGCTCCCCAGCTCAAAGGGGGGCTTAGATGTCCTTAATATCAAGTGGTATCAACTGGCAGCTCATCTCAGATTTATTGCAGAATGGGTAAAGAATGATCATCTTCTGTTTGGTTAGATCTTGAGTCATCACAGATTTCTTGTTCTCTGTCAGGTCTTTTGTCCTATAAAAATTTGAGATCAGCTAGAAACTAATGTAACAATAACCCCATAATTCTCAACACCTTAAAAGCATGGTTTATTTCACAGAAGCTTGAAGGAAGATCCAATCTAACTTCTCTTCTAACTCCAATTCAGGGTAACCCAGACTTTAAGCCAAGCAACTCTGATACTGGGTATAACACTTGGGCATCCCAAGGGATAAAGAAAATGTATGATCTATTTGAAGGAACGTCTTTGTTATCATTCGAACAAATTCAAAAGAAACATAACTTCCCCAGATGCCACATTTTTAGATACCTCCAAATAAGAGATTACAACCAGAAAAACTACCCTTAAAGCTAATGCCACCATGTCACCCATTGAACAACTACTGTTTTAGTGCCCAACTAAAAAAACCTATAACTCGTTTTTATAAGGCCCTAAGCCAGGCTGATGAGTTAAACACCCCTGCTACCACTAAGACTTGGCAAAATGAACTGAATGTGAACATTGATGAGGATAAATAGGAGGTTATATGGAATAAATCAAGAAAGATCTCCGTCTGTAATCGTGCAAGACTATTACAACTTAAAATCCTCCATTGTTTACAGATCTTTCCCAGTCAAAGAAACAAAATGAACCCCCAGCTTTCACCCTGGTGTCTAAAATGTAAAATCTCAGTGGGAACTTACACACACTGTGTTTGGTCTTGCCCAAAAATCCAGGCATACTGGCTTGATATTCTGCATGATATGGGAAAAATCTTTGGTGTTTCTCTGAGTTTGAATCCTATCTCTTTGCTTCTGGGTTATCCATGTCAGGATAGAGTTGTTGGTACTTCCTTTAACAGATTATATTGTATCCTAACTTATGCTGCAAGGAAAAATATATTTTTGTCATGGATAAGTGAAAAGCCACCTTCTAAAGCAAACTGGCACAAAATTATTATGGAGTGTGTCTCTCTTGAATATCTGACTTGTCTGCTTCACTCAAAAAAAAGAGAGTTCTTGCAAATATGGACTTGATATCTCCACTTTCCAAGTACTACTATATCTTCAATACTTGCAAGTATTGTACTGGACTAATTTTGGACTCTGCCCTGTTTCAGGAAGGACCCTATATATTGTTGTATACTTTTATGTACGTCTCATTTTGTGAAAAGTACATTCAATGTGTGGACCAGTGTTGTGCTAAGCTGTTTGAGTGTCTTTTTCTTTGTTGTTAGTGTTATGTTGATTGTAAAAAGGAAAAAAAATTAACATATCTTGAAAAAAATTATAATAATAAAACCCTTTTTACTACAAATGAGACCTAATGAGTTGCCTAGATTTCAGTTTTTGTGGCGCAGCTTTAGAAAAAAGATCCAACAGCGCAGTCAGACTATGTGGTAGATTCAAAATCAGCCCATAACACAAAGGAGAATGTAATTGTAGATTTTTAAAGCAGCCTGCGGCTAAAATACTCCGCATCCGTCTGCGTTCTCTCTCCGCTGCTTCACGGCAAAAAATCAATTAGGATTCATTCAAGTCAGTGTGCCAACTCACACTGCATCTGTTCATCTGCGGTCCGGCTGCGCGCTGACGCCAGCAAAACGCAAGTGAAATGCAGCAATCCTATTTCTGCTGGACGACGCAGGTGTGATGCTAGGATTAAGCAGATTTACGGTTTTACAGTCCAACATGAATGAAGAGAGACTTAACAGTAAAGTGAGGAGCACGGGAACTCCTAGATCTTGCGACAGCAACTGTCCGTCAGCCCTGTGGCTGGCGGACGTAACACGCAGCCATTGTAAGTTGACAAACGCAGTCAACAGGCACCGCAGTGGAGATGCACTGCAGACGGATGCGGTGTATTTCCCCTGTTAGTTCACTTTTTGCTCCTCCTCTTTGATTGCACTTCTTAAGCTTCACCTGTGTTCTGTTATCATCTTCTTGTGTCCTCTTTTTTCATTCAATGTGAAAGAAGTGTGCTACTTTTAAGTCTTGGTTGTGTTTCCATGTTGCTCCCTTTTTTCCCTGTTTTCTTGTGTTTCTTTGAGTTTATTTGTGGATTCTTGATGGACTTTTGATTTTATAATAAGTAAGGTTTTTTTTAAGTCTCTTGGCTTGTGTTTGAGGTCTCCTTGGGTAATTTAGTTTGTGATAAATGCTGGACTTGGACTTAGCCAACAACTAGACACCAAGAGCACTTCAATGATTTCAGAAAAGACCCAAATTGACTCAAACTGTCTTGTCTTGGTATTAATACATACAGTCTCTTTTTACCTCTAACCTCGAGCTTACAATAAAAGGTTTAAACAGAGCTGATATTAATCATACACAGATCACACAAAAGCCAACATGGACGAATTGGACCAAGGTGAGTGTGAACACTGAGTTCAACAAATTACAACAGATTTAAATGACAATTTGCTTCTTTTCAGACCAATTGTCCAAAGCCATGAGTCCACATATACTGCCAGTGCAAAGACAAGAAGACAGGCGTGGCAAGGGACCCCTCTGATGATTTTGTCAACAGCTAAGACATGGAGGAACTACAATAATCTAACTGAAATGACACAAAAGCATGAATAATCATCTTGAGCTCAACCGAGGACACGACAAGTTTGGCTTTATCTCTAGAATGATTAACAGATAAACCAGACTATTTACACACCGATCCAGACTCAGGGTCTGACCCATTTGGGCAGCTAGATTGCACAGGGCAGCTTCACCTCAGGAACAACACTGTCAGAAGCACAGAACAGAACTTTGGTTAAACCAGAGTTCAACTGAGTGTAATTATCTGCCATCCAATATCTTGAACTCAGTTGAGCAGGATGGACAATTTACAGACATCTTTTAGTTTAAGAGGAAAGTAGAGCTAATTGTCATCTGCATGTAAGCGAAAGGAGATGTCTTAGAGCCTCTTCAAAAACATCCCAGGGAGAAAGGATAGAGAGGAAACAACAGGAGAGCCTGGAAAGAAGCCCGAGAGGCACCACAGGGTGGGTCTTCTGCTGATGAAACAAATATGAACATGACTTCAGTCACCATGCCTCTGGTTACATGTTGGACCTCAACTCCTGTTTTTCTTCCTTAATACAATACAGGCTCTCATGTTGAGGGTACGGAGTATATGTTTAAATAGACTCCATTATTATTTTAAACTTGTGCTTGCTGATACAAGAGTAGTGAGATTTGATTACTACCAACTAAATGTGTGTTTTCCAGTCCTTGCTACAAACTGCTGCTGCTGCTCAATGGTGCATAATTTGATGCTTTGTGTCATGCATCATGCTAAGTTAAATCAAGCTTAAGCAGATTTCATACACAGTGTAACAAAATGTCACATACTTTAATATTCAATACTTTCAGAAACAATCATAAATAAATAATCATTTATGTCTGAGTGGGTTTTCTGTGATGCAGTGTGTGTTGTTCTTAAAGCAGCATTACTTTAAAGAACTGAAAATATGCAAACATGAATTAATGCCTTCTTCACAAGTTGAAGATGGGTGGGGGGTGGGGGGCTCCTTGCAGACAGAGGCTATAATTCAAGATAGAGAGCTCCCGTCACAGCGCAGCTCCATTCATGCTCAGCATCTCTTTATGGTCGCTTTACCACAGTCTGTCTGGGCAGAGGGTTCAGGCCTGTGTCTTTTCCTCTTTTGTCTGCTCTCCTGGGGGACATGAATGAGAGGTTGGGGCCCAAACAAAAGGCAGATCATGGGTCTATTGGGGGGGACAAATGAGCTTAGTTTGGGTAATGGCAGCCAAAAGGAAAGGGAGGTCTGGGGAAGTATTGAGGCTCACCTACAACCGGAACGGGAGGGGAGATGAGTTCCCTGGGATGAACAGCTGAGATCCTCCTTCCCACACTACACATGCTCAGTCACTATCTGACAACAACAGGGCTGGTACTGTTTACAGGCTGAGGACGGGAGAGCACTGCAGGGTTGGGTGGGGAAAGGGAGAGGGGACAACAGCTGATTGCATACTTCTCCATGGTAACTGGGAGAGCTGATCAGTGATGTTGGCATGAATAAAAGGAGTGAACTATGACCCTGGCTGCAAATCATCAAAACAAACTCTATGAGGCAAAATTATTTCTGCCTTTCTTCCCCCCACTCGTGTTTAGTTGTTTTCTACTCTTCTGCAATTGACAAGTTTCTCATACTTAACCCTTTTGGCATCCAAGAAACAGTGTATTAAAGAGACGAAGAAATGGAAAAAGTTTTAGGTGTGCTTTCAAAATCATCTCATACCACCACAGCTTGTGAGCAACAGCTAGACCTTTTCACTGGGCTCAAGATAAGACCTCCTTCACTCAAAAAAAGAAATGGAGTTGTGACACCTCCAAATGTCTCCTTTTCAAAAAATGCCACTTGAATCCAATCCACTTCGCACATTTTTAAATTGATGTTAAAGTGTGTGTTTGTACATATATATATATACATATATATATTTCTCCTACACCTCCAGCATCACCCCACCCCCCTCTCCCATGTGCTTTTTTTGCTTGCTGCCTTTCACCAATCCCAGTCATCCGGCAGACAGATACACAAAGAGCAAATGTTGCCACAGAAAACTGCCTATATGAGAAAAATATTGACTGTCTAAGGTAATGCAAGAATAAAACTGAGAAGGGTTTTCAGTTTCCTACAACTTCAAGGACTGCATATTTCATAGCATAAGGTGTTTTTACATAGAATCCTGACGACTTTAGATAAAAATGTAAGTAACAAACATAAATCAAAAGAACATTTTATTGTTTTCAATATAGAAGCCCTGAGAGGTCATGTCTTTCTTTAACAAATTTGCACCGTTTTGTCAGGAAAATAAGTTAATTTCAGGTGTTTTTGCGACATAACAACAACACATCTTTTCTTGTTTTCTCAAGATAACGGGTTAATTTCTTATTCCACCCATCCTTCAATTCAGCTGCGGTCTCACCATCTGTGCTTTGGATCAGTGCAGCCATGACATCCAGGAGTTCAATCCTGTTGGGCATGCAGACCCTGTTGCATGGTTTTGTAGCCAAAAGAACCCCATCACAAGAGCCGCCATTTCCCGCCATTGTGCAGTCAGAGTGTGCGCAGAAGAGAATTGGAAATAGGTTACAAAAAAAGAAAAATAAAACTCTTTTGAAAGTCTAATCTCTTTTTAGCTCTATTTCCTTAAGTTTCTTATATCCCCGCAAAAAAAAAAAAAAAATTAGTCCGGCGGCTGCTCATCGCAAAATGTAACCTATGACCCAGATTTTTATGTCTAGTAACTAATAAAGAACCAACTTCTCAGAAAAAAGAGGACTGGTACACAATGCAGCCAAACAGTATCTTCATATCACTGCAGCGTAAGGATGTGAGAAACATGTCTATGAGGCTCTAATAATTTTTCAAAGTTTTACCATCTCTAATCTAGAATCCATTGGGAGACTGAGATTTTGACCCATACTGCAGACAGTCACCAGGGGGAGCGGTTTTTGTAGAGACCTTAGTTACAGCCGACTGTCATAGTGTCCAGTGATTATACAGCCGATGGTGAAAACCTTGTTCTGTCACTTGAGTGACGGCCGCAGTTGCAAGTTAGCCCTGCCCCAGTTAGCACAACTAGCTAACCTTCAAGCTCAGCCTTGTTGGACAAGACAACAGACTGGAGTGACATCTGAATTTATTCATGCAAATTTATCAACTAAACATCAGACAATCAGGTATTTGTGAAAGAACAAAGCAGTCGTTCAGCAGTCATTTGTGTTCGTGTGAGCGTGACACTTGGGCTACTGCACCTTCCATTGTGTACCTACTCATCACACGCAGTGCTTTAGTTTGAGAGATCATATTTTCAAACCTTCAGGAACACCCGTTTTATCCTGATCCCACATATATGAGCTTATGGCATGGTTACATTATTCGTCGGTGCACCTTTCAACATCATGGAAAGTGCTTCTGCAGATGAAAATTATGCCTCCCACCTCAGCCTCTATTATTTCTCTTTGCTGCTTTCTATACAGCTCTGTACATCCTTTGTGGGCACCTAATTACAGTAACTTGTAGTGTGTGTAAAACACAGCACATTTGTTGCCAGGTGCTTTTTAAAGGAAGCAGTAACTCTACTGGAGTTCTTTAGAAGATGCTGACTCCCTTTGCAGTATGACAGCTAGCCTAGCTGACGTTATGCAGCAAGGCCTGTCAGTATGATAAGCCAGGCATTGATCAAATCAGGACCTGTTAATGTTTTACCCATATTTGTCACTCAGCTTTTTTCTGTAACTGATGGAAATCATTTTTCTTTCTTTCTTTCTTTCTTCCTTGCTTTATATCTTGCTTTCTTTCTTTCATAAATCAACAATACAGAATTAAACACCCAATGATAGCAAAAAATAACAATTCTCACACAAAACATTTTCAGAGAATAAATAAAGGCAAGAACAAATCAGAACAGGGAAGAGTCTTGCTCCTAATTTTTTAGTTTCATACAAACATTCTCAATCTTTGTGTGTGTATCAGTAAACATTTCATATAAAGGAAAAAAAGGCTCAAGTTCAACCTTAGTCAAGTGCTCATACAATTCTGTGTCTATCTGAATTGGAAAATAATGATCCTCAGTTTTAATGCATTATTGTGGTCATTCCATTAGGCTACACCACAAACAGAAATGCACATGTTTTTTTTACAGAGAACTTAATGTTTCAGCATATGATGACCTCTTAAATAATGGCTCCCATCACTAGTGGAAAGAAAATTTGTTGGATTTTTCAAAAATAAATCATTTGTATTACTTTGCTCTGTCTAGCTTTCCAAACCACAAACCAATTATATAAGGTAAACACAAGCAACAAGAAACTATTTGCAGATATTTTTTCTGTTTACTTACTATATTATGACTATATTTGCATGTTCATACCCCCGCATGTATTGCTCAAATGATGAAGTCATAGCATAAGGATCTGCTAACTGATTCATGACAGTTTGGAAGGATGGGCCTCAAACACCAAGGGCTGCGTCTCATTTGCGTTAAATGATGTCTCCTCTGTCCTCTCTCCTCCGCGACACCCAAAGTAGTTCCAGAGCCGCCATATTGGAGACTGTCCCATTTGCATCAAATCGCTTGGAGGAGAGAGGAGAGAGGATGGAGGAGACTGATCGGAGGAGAGATAATTGAGGAAACACGAGACACGCCCCCATACGAGATGACGGGCTCTGATTGGACGGTGCTCTGTTTCAGAAACTTTCTCTGACGTTTCTCATCAGCGGAGTTAAATGATAGAGAAAAGACAGAGCTGAAACAGTCTCTGAGGATAAATCTGAAACAGGTCAGAAAGCTGGGATTAAAAACATGTTTGATGTGAGTTTGAAACACTAAACGCTGATCACAGCTGTCATTAAATCAATAAAATAAATCAACAAATCAGATCAATACAGAGTTTTTATAACTGAGATTCATTGTAGAATAATTTGTATAGTTAAATGAAATAGAACAAAAATGGTAATTTATGATCAGTTATTTTCCTTATTTATTTTCCTGCAACTTCTCTTCCTTTATAGAGAGACTTTAAGTCAGAGAATAAGTCTGTCAGGACAAAAACACGTTACATTTCAGTTTATGAAGTTTCATTCATGAGCAGGAGGTTTGTGAAGAGAGACATGATTTCTATTTCACCCTGACATCTCTTTTAGTGTTCCCATAGGTTATATATTATCATATCAGTTTCAGGGTCCACGATCGGATTTGCTCTGGATAAAGGAAAAATAATGAATAAATAATCCAATAACGGCGCATTTTACCCCCAAAGTGATCCGTGCGCTTCTTAACTGGACACTGAATAAACAAAGCGCAGGTTTTCTTCATGTGAAAGTGTTTGTTCAGAGATTACAAACTAAGTTAAAGCTGTTTCTGTTCATATTTTATTGGAGTTATTACAGCACATGTGCAGACTCACAAACAGCTGTTAGAGCTGAATGACAGATGATCCTGATCAGCTGACGCCGTCATCACTAAAAGATCTCACGTCATGAGATCTTTCTCTCCGTCCCCCGGAGAAAAGGACGTCTCATTTACCATAAAACGAATCCTCTCGTCTCCTCTCTCCTCTCTTCATCTCCTCGCGTCTCTCCCGTGTATTCCTGGTGGGCGGAACTGAGACGCAAGTGAACGACGCAAGTGGAGGAAGGAAGGATGGAATTTAGCGCAAATGAGACGCAGCCAAGGTCTGCCCATACATAGCTTCACCCTCAAAGGGCTGGCCAATCAGAGGGAAGAGGGTTTGTGGAGATGAGAACACATACACATTGAAGCCTCAACGCTGGACAACACATTGGAGCCAAAAACACCAAGGTCTGCCAATAACCCCGCCCCCAAAACTAGGCCTCCAGATAACTGACCAGTAAGAGAAAAGAGGGTTTGTGAAGAGACATCTACATTTCAGACAGAAATCAAGGGTTTCTTGAAAACCAGTGAGAGAAAAATGTTTTTGTTTTTTTTTGTTTTTTTAAATCCATAAATTACGTAAAGAGGAAACAGGGGCACCAGAAGGACAGAACAAAGAATACAAAAGCACTATACTGCCTCTCTAAAGAGGTGTTTAGACTGACTTGTCTGAGTTTTTCAGAGATAAAGTTGGCCCTTTCTGACAAACCTTTTTTTTTTTTATCAGTTCAGGCCAAACGAGTAATTTTGAGCCAAATTTTTCCCTGGGTAAAACCTCTTTTTCTAAAAAAAAATTTATAGATCACATTTTGAGAAAAGATACAGGGGGAAACCCCTTGGTAAATTGGAAGAACCTGTGAGACTTTTTACTTTATCCAAATGGTATTATTGTTTTGCAGAAGTCACTGCTGCCATGTGGGTTAATTGATAGTCTTGTGCTGTCTTACAGTCCTGAGTGACGTCTTATAGCAGCATGTTAAACAGATGAAAACACAGTCTGGAGCAGGCCATAATGATTTCAGTGATGTGACTGATGACCAGTGGGGACCTCTGGGCTGACGGGCTGACAGGTGATGTGACAGGAGATGAGCTGCTGAATAAAGGACCCTTGTCAAAGCCTTTTCCTTTGCTGTGGAAGGGCCAGCACATAAGGCAGAGCAGCCTGGGCACTGATGATTGATTCCCTGCTCAGGGACTGCTCTCTGATTGGCTGATGGTGGTCCCTGAATGTGAATGTGATGAGCTCTTGTTTCATGTCACAAAAGTATCAAAAACATCTTCATTTACCAGGTGAGGGATGACATTAAAAAATGGCATATTTGGCAAATCTTTTATAGCTTTGTGAGGATATCTGCTTGAGAAACTATTGCTCAATGAATTCTAATCAGGGCCATTGTCAGAGACAAAAAAAAACCACTGGAAGAGGTATTTGTTATGGAAAGTTGGGTGTGAGGGTGGTTACTTTTACAGCTCATCTCCAATGTTCGTTTTACCCAGCAGTGAAACAGAAAGGAGACACAGTAAGAAGCCTTGTCTCTCCTCTAACTCCTTATCCTCCTGCCTACAACGCACGCTTTGTCCTGCCTTACCTTTACATAACTATCTTTTCTTTCCCTCTGCTTTTGTCAGGCATGGGTGAAACCAGTATGAGGCCCTAATGTTCCACTGCTCTGTGTTACTTATCACACCGTGTTATTTCTCTACATTGAATAAAAAGCATGCAGACAAAAACCTTTAGCTCTGAAGAAAACTCAGATCCATCATAACAGAGCAGCAGCTGTGATGGATAGAGGTGAGAGGTGAGGGCAAGCAGGTCATGAGGAGCAGAAGGTCTAGTGGACAATGGAGTGGAGAGCTCGGGCTTAAGAGGCAGCTTTCACAAATCACATTAAGCAGCTGTGAAGAGGCTGAAAAGCTGGTCTTCAGACTTCACTATTTTTTTTGTTTTTTAATGAGTATAATGTTTATTTCATTAAACTTCTGAAGAGGGTGACAGAGCAAATGCTCTTGATATCAGAGTATTTAGCCTTTCACAGGGTTCTACAAAATGTTTAACCCTCTGATATGCTTCCAAAAGCTGAACATCTGCTTTTTTCTTTTCTTCAAATGGATTGATTGAGTTTCACATTTATTTATTTATCAGTTTACAAAATTATTTATTTTTTACTAACCTGCTTATTTGTTGGGTCATTGTTAGAGTGATGCTGTACTGCCGTGCTTGTAATCTATGTTATCATTCTGACGTCAAGGACAGACTGCTCATGCAGAAAGTAGGTATCAGCTGTTTACAGAATGTGGTTACATGATGTCCATTCAAATATGTTCTGCCTGTGAACTTCTGGTTTGTACATGACTAATGACTATACGATCACGCCCATATGATGATTTCACTGTGAATAAAGACCTGAACAACGGGGAAGTCTGCGGAGCTGATGGGAGTCAGGGTGCTGGATGCACCTCTGATCAGACTTCCCTTTTGCAAATGCATTAACTAAGAATCTGTGCCTTGGAGCTTCTTTCGACACCCACAGCAGCTGATAGCCAGTTGGGTGCTTAGACCCAACAGTCATGCATATGAAAACAAGAAGAAAACCAAAATGCACCCTTGTTCCACTTAGGTAGGCTAGTACCTGGTTGGACCCCCCTTTGCCTTCTAAACTGCTTCAATTGTTGGTGTCATGGATTCAACAAGCTGCTGAAAGATACTTCAGAGGTTTTGCTTTATATTGACATGATAGTATCACAAACCTTCTGCAGATTTGAACTTCCACACTGAGAGTCTCTCGTTTCACCACAGCCTAAAGGAGCTCTGCTGGACAGAACTCTGGTGACAGTGGAGGTCGTGGAGTCCAGGAAACTCATCGTCATGTTCAAGAAAGCAGTTTGAGATGATTTGAGCTTGGTGACATTAGCTTCATCCTGCTGTACGTCTCCATCAAAAGATGGCCACACTGTGTTCATAAAGGGATGGACATGGTCAGCAACAGTACTCAGGGAGGCTGTGGACTTACACCAGACTCAGGCAGTACTAAGGGGCCAAAAGTGAGCCAAGAAAATCTGCCCTTCACCAATACACCAACGGCAGCAGCAACAGCTGAAGAGTTGATCTAAGTCAGGATGGATTCATGCTTTCATGTTGTTTACACCAAAC
>RPOG01000728.1:70711-98881 GCA_008086565.1 Thalassoma bifasciatum | reverse complement strand
TCTCCATCAAAAGATGGCCACACTGTGTTCATAAAGGGATGGACATGGTCAGCAACAGTACTCAGGGAGGCTGTGGACTTACACCAGACTCAGGCAGTACTAAGGGGCCAAAAGTGAGCCAAGAAAATCTGCCCTTCACCAATACACCAACGGCAGCAGCAACAGCTGAAGAGTTGATCTAAGTCAGGATGGATTCATGCTTTCATGTTGTTTACACCAAACGCTGAGCCAACCATCTAAATGTGGAGCAGAAATCCAGACTCATCAGACCAGACAGCGTTTTCCAGTCTTGAATGGTTCAGTTTTGGTGAGCCCCTGTGGACTGTAGCCTCAGTTTCATGTTCTCAGCTGACAGGAGGATCACCCTGTAGGTGTGCTCTTCTGCTGCTGTAACCCGTCTGCTTCATGGTTGGACGTATTGTATGTTCAAAGATGCTCTTCTGAAGACCTAACTCTAACCCTTTCTATCATCTCCAACCAGTCTGTCCATTATCCTCTGACCTTTGACCTCTGGCATCAACAAGGTAATAAGTCCCAGACAGCTGCTGCCTACTGGAGATTTGCTCTCTTTGGTGCAGGGTTTCTGCCATTTGACTGGCTGATTAGATATTAATAGGTGTGCTCAGGTTTACATACCCCAGCAGAATTCATGAAATTTTGGCCTTTTCTCAGAGTATATGAATGATACCACAAAAACCTTTCTGTCACTCATGGTGAGTGGTCAGGTGAAGACATTTACAAAAAAAAAGGTTTACTCTTTTTGAATCATAATGACAACAGAAGGTTCAAAAACAACCCTGATCAAAAGTTTACATACCCCAGTTCTTAATACCTTGTATTTCCCTTTTAACATCAATAACAGCTTGAAGTCTTTTGTGGTAGTTGTGGATGAGGGTCTTTAATTTCTCAAATGGTAAAACTGCCCATTATTCTTGACAAAATGCCTCAAGGTCCTGTAAATTCTTGGGCTGTCTTGCATGGACTGCAGGTTTTAGGTCTCCCCCCACTGGATCAATGATATCAAGGTCAGGAGACTGAGATGACCACTCCAGAACCTTCATTTTATTCTGCTGTAGCCAATGGCAGGTCGACTTGGCCTTGTGTTTTGGATCATGATCATGTTAGAACATCCAAGTACGTCTCATGTGCAGTATTTTCTGATAACATGCTGCATTCATCTCTCCATCAGGTTTGATAAACTGTCCTGAGCCACACATCCCCAAAACATCAGTGATCCATCTCTGTGTTTCACAGTGGGAATGGTGGACCTTTCATCATAGGCCTCGTTGACTCCTCTCAGAATGTAACATTTATGGTTGTGGCCAAAAGTTAAATCTTGGCCTCATCACCCCTAATGACCTTGTTTCAGAAGTTTTGAGGTTCGTTTCCATGCTATTTGGCAAATTGTACGCAATATACTTTGTGTAGCAATGGCTTTCTTCTGTCAACTTGACCATCCAGCCCATTTTTTCTCAAGTGACTCCAGTGCACATCTTGAAAAACTTTTTTAGAGTCCTGTATTTCAGATGCAGTTATTTGTTAGTTTTCTTCACATCCTTAAAAATTTCCCTGGCACTTGTGGCTGAAATTTTTGTTGGTCTACCTGACCATGGTTTGGTTTCAATAGAATCCTTCACTTTACACCTCTTAATTAGAGTTTGAACACTGCTTATTGGCATCCTCAATTCCTCAGATATCTTTTTATAACCCCTTCCTTTTTTGTACAGTTTAATTAACTTTTCCTGCACATCCTATACCTTTTTTTATTGTTATTTTTTTATTATTTGCTTTCCCCTTGACTAGAGGTCCACAGATGTCAGTGAAGCACTGAGTAAGGATGCATGTATCTGTCAGGAGCTCAGAAACTCACTGACCTTTTACACACACACACGAATTACAACCAAATAGATCACAGGTAAGGATGGTTACCTTTAGTAGACATGCAAACCCATTTGTGTTAACTTGTCAGCATGCTATCAGGCTAAAGTCACAAGAGTGTGTAAACTTTTTATCAGGGTCATTTTGGAAGCTATTTTTGCCATTATGATTTCAAAAGAGCAAACTCTTTTTTCTTCTTTTTGAGGAAATGTCTTCGCCAAACCTCTAATCATGAGTGACAGAATGGTTTTGGTGATATCATTCATATCCCCTGGAAAAAAAGGCCAAAACATGTGAGAATGTAAACTTTTGAGCACAACTTTATGTCAGCAAGTTGAGCAGGTATACTAGTTAAAGGGGTTGATGGGTTGAAGATCGGTTTTAAAACACAACAATGAGGTACAAAGGGGCAGACTTAACAAAGACCAAGAAAAGCTAACAATAATAAGAATGTATGTCAAATGTTGATGCAGGTATTAGCTGGCATCAACATCATCCTGCGCTGACTTTTGCACACAGGATTACTTCATAGAGAACAAGGTTCTGATTTAAAGAGGATATGATAACACCACCACTGGGCTACCACATGAGGATAACCTTTCTTTTTCACATTTTTACTGGTGGTGATTTGACAGCATCCAAAGCATCTCATTACTTCCACCCTCTTCACCCTCACTCTCACCCTCACTCTCACCCTTTTCTGTGTCTGAAACACAGGCAACAAGAAGAGTTCTGGTTTCTGTTTGAACCACAGATGATTTTGCATACAGCAGTTGTCAAATGGCTCAGTGTCCCACTGAACTTGTGTACCTGCAGATTTTGCGGCATATGTAGCAACTGACTAGCTGCACAATGGTGCTCACAAGGTCACAGTTTCCACCTCCACTGAGGGGAAAAGATACCAAGAGATAAGTGATGAGGCAGCATCAAAGATGCAAATGATGTTCGCACATCAGCGAGGAATGTCACAGAGACTTTTACTTCAGTGCTCAGGCTTGAAAGTACAAAGCAGCATCATTTCTTAAAAATGCACCTTGGCTTTACTTTCCAGACCTGTCAGTTACATCTACTTTTATAAACCAAAACAATCTCTATGAGGCCATCTAGACTTACTTTTTTATGTTCCCATGTGTCCATGTATGTCCAAATGATCCGAGCAGACATTCATGCTTTCATACAACCCCCCCCCCCCCAGGTCCAGGAGTAAGAGCAGTCTTTGGTTTTAGTACACTGAACGTTGTTTGGGCTGTCTCAGGAACATTGCTGCATAGTAAATGATGGGCAGGTTAAACTAAGTAATCTGTTTCTTTTTCTTTTATTTCATTTTTCAATGTTAAAGCTACATACAGAGCAGACCAAATAAATCTACAAAAATTGGTGACTTCAACTGTTTTTTAGTGTTGTGAGATACCGCAAAATTTTCGAACTGATCGGATACTGAGTAGAAATAGGCCTAGTTTTGCCAATATTAACACCAATACTTATACTTTTTATATAGAAAAGCAGATTGTCAAAATTAATTAATAACGACATGCAACTACTAAAAATGTTTCTTTTCATGAATGATAGTACTTTTTGGTTATACAGTT
The DNA here is from genome assembly GCA_008086565.1 of Thalassoma bifasciatum. NCBI lineage: Eukaryota > Metazoa > Chordata > Actinopteri > Labriformes > Labridae > Thalassoma > Thalassoma bifasciatum. Next base: position 95,414 of record RPOG01000728.1, on the reverse strand, counting down.
AGTTTTTTATTAGTAAACAAAGAAAAAAAAAGACGAAACTACATTTTGTCATGCAAATTTACAATTACACATTGTCGTTAATAAAATAAAATAAAATCGAAATTTACATAGTAAAACCATGTCGTCGAACGTGTACGACCATCTATACGGTAGTGTCATTGTATTTTTATAAATCCTATATAGTATATACATAATCATTTAGAACATCAGAAGCAAACAATTTACACTGGGTAGTGGTCTAATAGATTTGTATAGCACTGTATATATAACGTTTATATCTTAATGTCATTACATATTGTCAGTTCCAGTAAAATAAGTCATTCAGATTTATTCAACTGGTTCAATATACATTTTATATGACTATCTTAATGGTCTACATTTTATTAGTTTTCAAAAATCATAACTATGATCAACAACATACAGAGGAGAAACTGGAACTTACACATTGATCTCAGCACACAAGTATTGATCCATACTCATACCAACATTGGTATCAATATATTTTAGAGATATCTATTAGATAGTTTAGATCAATCTGTCCATCACTACTGATTTGATGTCTAATTTTTGGGCTGCTGTTGCTGTTTCTTACCTTGCTAAATGTATCTGAATGTGGAGCCACAGTATTGAAGAAGTGAAACTTCATTTCATAAAGAGTGAGGGGTGACTTTCCCATTCGAAAGGATTCATATGATGATGCAGCAGCTCCGTTCATCTCATACCTCAGGTTGAGGTCTTATCTGAACCCGCTCGCTGTGTTGGGATATTTGAAATTCTTCTAATCTTCAAAAAGCAGAAACATGTTGCCTTTGCTTTAAAGAAATATGTAGCCTTCTTATTCCTCCCTCAGCCTATGGGCATGTTAGTCAGTAAAAAAACGTTGTTAATGATTCATCGTCTGTGCTGAGATGGAGACATGGAGGTACAAGAGCAGAGAGGGAGGGACGGAAGGAAATGGGGACTACTAAGTGTTTATTAATGATAAACTAGCTTCAGAGGCTCCAGAGGGCTTGGCAAACTCCTGAGGTGTAGAGTCTGCTCTATTTATTCTCACAACCTGTCAGCCATTTGAAACAAAGAGGAAACATATCTGGAGCCCTGCTGTTCTCACTTATAGAGCCTTGCAAATGCATCACAAACACGAGTTACATCCAAATTCACCCCAGAGCTTTTCTTTAATGACGCTGGCTTGGTTTGACATCTAATGGTTTCACATTATAGATAGAGAGACTGCAGTAAGAGGAAGATGAATATAGGCTTTCTGGTTCAATGGTGGGTTGATCATAATAGAAATAGTTTCGAGGAGTAGTGGAGTGGTCAAAAAGAGGAACAAGAAAGAAAAATGATTCATGTGTTCTCAGAAAACTGAATCCCAGAGAAATCCAAAGCAGCAGCTCTGGTTTTCAGGGACTTTCCAGGAATGTTCTTACATTAATTAGGCCTTTATTATATGGATTCATTCACAAGTGGCAGAACACTGAGAGCTTTTACATTGGTATGGTTCTTGTTCTAGAACCAGTTCTGTTTTGGATTCTCTGAGCCTTGGCGCTTTCAAGAGAATGAGTCCGCAATCATGCCAAATTAAGTGGAATGAAAGTGGGAGGGCATAATTCCATGTTACTCAAGCAACCGTAAATAACACTCTGTCAAAATAGCAGAGCATTTATGTCATCTTATTTTTGTGTTCAATGAAAACATCTCGGTTGTACATATATAAAATGACTGGGAAAGAAGGGCCATGTAATAGTTTGTTTGAAAGTGTTTGTTAACAAAAAGTGCTTTTTCAATTACTTTTTTAAACGCAATCAAAATAAGCAGTCAACAAATTTGAACAAAGACATTGGTAAAACAAACATGACGATAAATAAACAAAATTTTTCCAAACCAAATTCCCATCAAACATTTCATCTCCTCACTCCACTCTATTTTTCTTGACTTCCTACACTGCCTGCTCATTTTATCGACACAGACTAAGACTGCCCATCTATGATGTCACGATTCCCAAACTGGTACCAACCTGTTTTTAGTTCCAGATTTGAATAAACATTTTTCCTATGTCACGGCAAGTACAAACCTGGGTTTCTCAATTTGTCTAGGGCCTCCCAAGCCAACTCACTCTTGGCTCCAGAATACACATTCCTCCAACGGATTTTCATTCATTTGTTTTTAAAATATATAGCATGCGACAAAACTAAATAACTTTATTACCACAGGAAAACCAGGGAATACAAGGTGCGTCTCTCTCGTCCAAACAACTCTCCTTCTCTCTCATCACGCACACCTGACCAGTTTGACAGCCAGGCCACGGACACCATTCAGGTTTCGCCGTGTCGCCGTAACACCTGTCTGAAAATGCCAACTGCTCAAATTTGGGTTCAGGAACTGAAACTGGAATGGAACCTTGCCAGTGTGAAAGCCCTCACCAAGGCCCAGATCACACAACAGCATTTGTTGAAAAATGACCAATTACTGAAACGTCCAGGGAAATTAGGGTGGTTTTGTTTACAGTTAAGTTGTAAGACATATGTGTTGCCTTTTTTTTAAAATATAAAAATAAGTCGGACAGAAAAAAGTAGGCATCATGTCATTGACCCAGAAATAGATGAACATTTTGTTGAAAGGGAGTCAGCAAATTAAGCAGCACAACCACAACATGGTAGGCCACCATTGTTACTGTTGTTGATCTGATGAGAGAATGGTTTAGCTTTCTTCTGCTCTAACAGTATGGCTCCGGTTTCCACTGATATTTCTAAATAAAACACAGAAATTGTTTTCAGCAGTGAAAAACACAGATCTCTCTTCTCACTGATAAACTTTTCTAGCTGGTTTGTCACAAGCAGCACCTAGGATTTTTGTTTATTTATTTATTCAAAAAAAAGAAAAAGAAAAAAAAAAGAAAGGAAAAACCTCTTCTATACACAATAAAATATGCCTGGTTGTATCCTGCTCCATGGTTCATTTAGTGCAGATTTATAATTGTAGATAAGGTCTGAGGATAAAAACATTTTTCTAGGAAAATTAACTGGATGCTTTATTTGTTTATTTTTCAGTAAAAAAAACTACACTGCAAAAAATGAAATCTAAGCAAGTCATTATGTCTTATTTTTAGTGAAAATTTGTCTTACTATTCTTGATTTGAGCCACATTTACTAGACAAGGTCATAAAATGTCTCATTTAAATTTTTTTAAAGACAAAAATGAGGCATCAATTGCTTGTAACAACGAAAAAAAAATCTGCCAATGGAATAAGATAAAAGATTCTTGTTTTAAGACATCTTTCTAATTTCAAGAAACTTCCCAGGCAAATTCGTCTTATCCCATTGGCAGATTTTTTGGACTTGTTACAAGCAATTTACACCTCATTTTTGTCTTAAAAAAACTTGAAAAGAGACATTTTTATGACCTGGTCTGGTGAATGTGGCTCAAATTAAGAACAATAAGACAATTTTTTACTACAAATAAGACATAATGACTTGCTTAGATTTCTGTTTTTGTCAGTGTATGAACCACAACACATTTGTAAGGGTAGCAAGTATCAGCCCAATTTGACAAAATGTAGAAGTAAAGCTTCCTTATCAGTAATCACGCCTTCAGTTTCTCTGGGTTTCCTTCCTTGAATACAACTTACATGTGTTGGTTATTTCATTCCCCTCACAGCTCACCCTTGTCTGACCTGGATCTCAGCAGCTATCCTGCACATCTGTATGCCACCAGCACTGCCAGCCTGAAACACAGGGAGAGCTGTCTGAAAGAAAGATAGAGAATAGCTAAAGGTTTCTGTGCTATCCGTTCAGGGTAATAATCACACAGTGCCGGGTGCACTCTTTGGAACAGTAGCAGGGGGAATGCAATGGCTTCCATGTGCATGTGAAACATGTGCCTTAGCTGCTGCTCTCCTGATACTCTCATGGTTTGTCTCCTTCACATTCACACTTGCAGATCATATAGATGACTAATGTGCTGGTACAGTTTTCTCCTCTGAATGATGAGTTTCTCTCTCATTCCTCAGCTTTGTGTGTGCAAGGACATCTGTGTGTGCTGCTTACAAGTCTGGTCGGCTGAGAGCAGAGCTATAGCCTCACTACCAGCAGCCTGTAATTACTGAGGCAGCTTCAGTGTGAGCAGAAAGCCTGCTGGGTAATTGCTACTAAGTGCCAGAGAGGAAGTATGGCTCCTTTACGTCCAGCACTTATTTAAATGGATCAAATCAACCACTGCAGAAAATGAACCAAAATAAATACAGGCATTCAAACTTTGCATGTGGTTGTCAGAAAAGCACAAGTCAAAGAGGGGATAAAACTGGATAATTATTAAAGCTATGCTGGAGGTGGCTTGTATGGGAGACTGGTTTGAAGAATACATCCAATGAGTACTGAAGAAAAGGTTGGATGAATGATGAAAACCTGAGTTTCATTCTTTTACTAGACTACTTTTACTAAGACTAGTTTAAGTCTTCATTACAAAGCCATGCCAGTTGATAACGTTTACAGCGAGAAGTGAAATCTCTGTTTCTTTACTGATGAAAACAATTTATTGGATTGATTAAGTAGTAATGATGAAAACAGGAGCTGGACTGGCAGAAAAAAAGGCTGAAGAGCAGAAGAAAGCTACACAGGGCAGTGATAGAGCTTTGGTTAAAGGCTAAAAGATTATCTAAACATGAACTAAAGGATAAAAAACAAGACAGAGGCCAAAACCCCAGCTAAAGGCTAAAACATGGAACAAAGGATAAAACACAGGCTAAAGGCTGAAACATGAACCACAGGCTTTAATAAGGAGTAAAGGCTTAAGAGTCTGTCAATGAAATGAAGAGCCAGGTTATGTTTGCTCTGCTTGGCGAGGTTAAAGTTGGTAGATGAGCACTGGTAGGGGCATAACCAGGATTCACTAAGTTTACACATTACAGAGACGTCTGAGAGCACCTGGCTATGAGTAGCGCTAAATGTAGCTGGCTCCTAAACAACACTACAGACTTAAAAAGTTTGTTTGTTGTCACATGTCAAACAACAGCTCTACGTACCTGTTGATAAATACATGACCTTGTCTGGTTGTATTCAGTAAAAAGCTGTCTTGAACAAAGAAAAGTAGAGTGGAAAAAAAGACCTGGTCTCCATTCATTCTCAAAAACAAACCCCCCAGAACACACATTTTGGTTCATCACAACAGTGGAGAGTAGGGGCTTATGGGAAGAGGAGTCTTTCTTCCGAGCACTAATGCTAGCTTTTCAAGTCCTCACAGCCCCTTTAAGGATGTGTGACAAGAAAACAAATGTCAATGGACATATTTCCATAATGATTTGGTTAGGTCCAAATAGCATCATGTTCAAGAGTCTGCTTGGTGTGGCTTCTTAAAAGCACGCTGGACAGTAAATTACAGCTAAGGGCAACGCTGTCTGCTGAGCCAGACAGTAAAATGTAAGACATCTCTTTAGATCCCCACAGCAGGCAGAATGCTGCAGCCACGTCCAAGGGAGCTGAAAATCTATTGCCAGACTGAGCACTCTCTCAAATGTAAATCTAGTGTGAACAGCCAGCAGCTCATTGTGATGAATGTGAGGGTTACAAACAAAAAGCACAAACATCTGTATGCTGTTATTGGGTTTTTTAATGGAGGCAGATGTATCTTTAATATCAAACTTAAAGGTCCCCGACTTCCCCAGTGTCCAAATGGAACAAAGCCTTTGTGTTCCAGGTATGAGATGTATTCTGTTTGATTCTTTTTCAGTCATTAAGCTTATGTTGTTTCAGATATATTGGAATTGAAATTGCAGATTGATTGAAAACACTGGCTGAAAGGTTCTTTGGAATGGAAACGTATTGATTGAAAAATGACTTGTGGTGAATACAAACTAGTTTCAGCCAATACTTCAAGCCGCTGTTATTAAAGGAAAGCTCAGGGGACTAAATGTTGTGTTTCCATAAAGATGAGAGCTTTGATTGAAATGTAAACTGAAGCTGTGGTCCGGCTGTTGTCTTTTTCAGAAAGCAGCATTGTTCAAGGCCCTGTTTCAGAGTAAGTCTAAGGTATCAGATTGTACCTTGATACATTCTCTCCTCGCTCTGCATCCTGGAAAAAAGTTTTCTTGAACACATGAAAAGGAGTGTTGAAAAGTTGATCTGTTCTCTATTCATTTGCCTCACAAACAATTATCTTTCCAAAAGTCACATTTTCACGTTAGTGGCTTAAGGTGCTCATGGGAAACTGAGTCTTTATCCCAGACAAACAAAGTGCCGTTAAGAACACTAATTTCTCTAAATGTTCAGATTTTATATTTGACAATGAAGCTTGGCATAATAGAGAGCCTGGTCAAAAGTCAAACCAAAAGTTTGCTGCTCAGGATGGGTTGGTCACTCATATAAGATGTTCAAATATTATCAGTCGTGCTTTGTCAGGTCACAGTGAAACCACATTTTTTTTAGATTACTGGCATATTTCCACACAACAACCTGAACAGGTCAGTTCTGTTAGAGAGCCTGCTCTGACAGCTGCCGCAGGGTCTGCACACAGCTTTCTACCCACATCCAAGCTTGTTTTTTTTCTCCTGCTGATGGTAGAAAAAATGACTTGAGGCTGAGGTGAGAAGGTCTTCTCTTAACTTTTTTGGTCTTTTTTCCATAAAATAAACTTGTGTCAGCTGGAACAAACTATATCATCATTATAATCATTCCAGCTCCAATAATGCTGACAATGACAAACAAGCACTGTCCTCCAGGCTCAACAAAGTAATCAACTTAATCAACTTGGCTGTGGAGTAACTCCAACCTTGGGGCATTTTCACTAAACAAATCAAAAGTATTAAGATAAAGAAATACTCAGACGTTAAACTGTTTTCAATCTGCAGTCAACCCTCAATGTAGACCCTTTAGGAGGTAAGCAACTTTTAATGTTGAGGGCAATTGAAATAAACTGAACTGTTTACTCATGCTGGCCCTCATTTACCAATGTAGGATGAGACTTGGCACAGATTTGGATGTAAAAACGGACTCACAGCAACGTTTACGTGTGATTTATGAAGTGTATACCCACTCAGATATTGATAAATCTGGTCGCTGAAAACAGTCGTAATTGGAATAACACACCCGTAATTACTGAAAGTTCAGTCCACCTGACTCACCGAATTTACAACATGGAGGAACGCATTACTAACCTGACACTCCAGATGCATAGTTCCATATATCCGCCACAGAGATATTTCACAAGTCAGGAGAAGCGCAAAAACATCGTTTCCTGTCAGAGAAGCTTGGAGTGACATTCTCTGTTCTTCTTTTGAAGAAGAAATTGAGTCTATTTCTGATAAAACTGCAGATATTGCCTTGTCCACAGAGACAGCTTCACACGCCGCCATTGGTTTCAAACATTCAGCCGTTGGGCCGATCACTTTTTTCTCTGGTGAAATCATTTGTCACTGGATCTTAGCGAGATGGGTCTGCAGGATTTTAGAAAATGAATCAGGCAGGTCCATCTGCTCTGCAAGGTTCACACATTATGGAGAAAAGGAGACTTCCCTGTGCTGGAGATCGGTGCCATAGTAACAGAGGTAGAGGGAAATGAAGCTGTGTTGTTTTGCAGCTGGGAAAGTGGCGTGAACAGAGTCAGAAAAAACACATCTTCATGAAAATCACTGCCGCTGTGTAAATATGACAAATCAAATAACAGCAGAGTTTAGACATTTAACTTACATTACACACCCCTCGTTTATACTTTAATTAATCTGTGTCATCTTACTACTAGTAGCCTCGGTATCATTAATATTACCGATCAGGTCTCAAAAGTTAGAAAGATTGTTGTTAGATGTTTGGCAGCTCTGAAAGAAGCCGCAGTCAAGACTCCAGACTGAGGAGAGAAAGGTGAACCGGGTCTGCGTCATTTTCAAACACTAGTGACAGTAACAGACAAGCCTGCACCATGTCATCAGTAGATAATAAATCATTATGAATATGCAGGACCACAAACTGTTTAACCTACAAACTGATTTTATTAACTCTATTCCTGGTCATTTTGATGCCTGGCCAAGAGTGAGTCGCTTGTGTGCAACTACGCAGTAGTTTTATGGCTATTTATATCACTTAGCCAATTGGTTGTGATCACATGTAATTGAATGTCTTTTGTTATTAAATAGTCTACTTTTATATACACAGTTCAGATTTAAATGATTATATTCTTAGGAGTGAATCAGTAATCTTCTTGTAAATCCTGTGATCCATATGATTTTCTAAAAAAAAAAAAAAAGAAGAATAATAATCTGCTCTAAAAGTTTGATCCAGCATCCTCTAGGTATTCTCTGCAGACTTTACTGTGGACATGGGAGTGTTTTAACAACTGTAAATGGCCTCTCAATTTTTTTTCAAATTAAATTTTAAAGGAAACACATATTAGTAACACAAAAAAATCTGCTGACAGCTCACACTGCTTTTTCATATGCAATGAATTTTACAAATATTGACGAAATAAGAATGAAATGTTGGAAGCATTTTAGCTGCCAATTCTAATTCAACTATCTTAATATTAATCTGTGAACCTCTGTCCTCTGAAAATGCTTTGCACTCATAGTTCCAATTTAGTCCGCATTCACAAAAGAATTTTCCTCGCTACACCGCACTCTCCTCAGAGATACGTACAAACATACGTACACAAAGTCAAACCTGGCGTGGGATTTGAGCATCCCCTCCGCCCATGTCTAGATTGATAAATACCGAGCTATGCATGCATGTGAGCGTACACCCAATTCTTGGTCATTTGCACATTTGATAAATGAGGGCCATTGTGAGAAACCCAGCCCCAAGTTAATATGAGAGCTGGGTGGTCATTTCATTGCAACAGTCAGGTTTGAGAAAAGGTAAAAGAATCCTTTGAAGATGGGACTTGATTATCTGCCAAAATGTCCCAAAGCTACGAGTCTGTATTTATGCACCACATGTTCCAAGAATTTTTTTTTGGCCTTTTCTCAGAGAATATGAATGATATACAAAAATCTTTCTGTCACTCATGGTTTGTAGCTGGGTGAAGATGTTTACTGAATAAAATGAGTTTACTCTTTTTGAATCATAATGACATCAAAAACTTCCAAAATGACCCTGTTTAAAAGTTTCCATCCTCTGGTGATTTTGTCCTGATAACATAATGTGTTCAACTGTGTTTACCCAAACTTACAGATGTTTTCCATTGGTAGGAGTGGACACTGTCACACAAACATATTTTCGAGTCACTCAAAGACTCGAGGACTGTCTACGAACGTAGAAATGAGTCACGACGTGATTGTAGACACCTGAATCAGTACCCCTTTCGTTTTTTTACAATTTCCTAGACGTCCTTTTCAGTTATGATCGGTTCAAAATAAGAAAGGGTTCTTAAAAGATATCCAAGGAACTGAGGATGCCAATAAGCAGTGTTCAAACTCTAATTAAGAAGTGGAAAATGAGGGATTCTTTTGAAACCAAACCACAGTCAGGTATACTAACAAAAATTTCAGCTACAAATGCTTGGGAAATTGTTCTTGATGCAAAGAAAAACAGACAAATAACTTCAGCTAAAATGCAAGACTCTGAGAAAAAAAAATCAAGAGGCACATATAAGGCACTTGAGAAAAAGTGGGCTGCATGTTCAAGTAGACACAAGAAAGCCATTTCTACACAAAGTATCTTGCTTACAATATGCCAGCAAGACTCTGAGAAAAAAAAATCAAGAGGCACATATAAGGCACTTGAGAAAAAGTGGGCTGCATGTTCAAGTAGACACAAGAAAGCCATTTCTACACAAAGTATCTTGCTTACAATATGCCAAACAGCATGCAAATAAGCCTCAAAACTTCTGGAACAAAGTCATTAGGAGTGATGAGACCAACACTGAACTTTTTGGCGACAACCATAAATGTTACATTTGGAGAGAAGTCAACAAGGCCGATGAAGAAAGGTCCACTATTCCTACTGTGAAACACAGAGGTGGATAAATTGGTTTTGGTCAAAATTGATGGAAGGATGAGTGCAACATGTTATCGGAAAATACTGGAGGTAAATTGGCATTCATCAGCACAGAAGCTGCACATGAGACGTACTTTCCAACATGACAATGACCTAAAACACAAGGCCAAGTCGACCTGCCATTGGCTACAGCAGAATAAAATGAAGGTTCAGCCCATCAGATCATGTTCCATGTAAACACTTGACCCTGAAATCTTCATCTTGGAAAATTTCAATCAGAATAACAGAAAATCTGCAGCTCCAGAAATGCTAGTAACGCTGTTGCTGCAGCAGAGTGTGACATGTGACTTAGGAAGGAGCCTGCTCTATGTATGTGCAATGTATTTTTCTTCTGTTTTTGTATCTCTTGACAGTGTAAATCTTCAAATGGAAATCTGTTTACGTCAGTAGACTGCATCTGAGAAACCTTTTGCATATTCAGTATTTAACCTCCATGCCCCTTAGCGTGTAGATCATTCTCAATATGTCCCTTAGCCCCACAATTATGGGAGAATCATTAATATTTCCTTAAAGTAATCCAAATCTCTGAGTCCCGCAAAGGAAAAAAGGAACACTTTAAAACTTCACTTCAACATCAGAAGTGTTTATTCTCTAAGTCTGAAAGGGAACATAGAAGAAAGCTGTGTGAAGTATTTTAGATTTAACATGTGAAAAATACACTCTATTATACACACACACTGTTCACCCCTGCTTTCTTTGGCACCTTAAATTCACACACAACCACGACACACAACTACAAAGTCCATCTCAAGTTACCATCTGACTACTTTGAGCTATGTGAGCAATAAAACAGCACAGAGTGACCTTCATTCTACCTGCTCTGACCCAGAACCATTTTACTGACACTGCTCCAAACATCGGAAACCCTGGTGTGCATCGCAGTAAATCCAGTTCTGTGGCTCTGCCCCTAGAAAGAGACAGGGCACTAAAACTCAGATCCACATAGGTTAGGCTAATGCCTGCTCAGAATGAGACTGAGCTCAGCTCTGGTTTGAGGGATTTATGAGGGACCCTGACGTGAATGTAAAACACTAAGAGAAGCCCACAGCTCTTCTCAGCTTTCAGCAGCACTTTGAGCCCAGCTGCAGACATGGCTCCATGACTCTATGGACTTATCTCACTTCNTGAGGGATTCTTTTGAAACCAAACCACAGTCAGGTATACTAACAAAAATTTCAGCTACAAATGCTTGGGAAATTGTTCTTGATGCAAAGAAAAACAGACAAATAACTTCAGCTAAAATGCAAGACTGAGAAAAAAAATCAAGAGGCACATATAAGGCACTTGAGAAAAAATGGGCTGCATGTTCAAGTAGACACAAGAAAGCCATTTCTACACAAAGTATCTTGCTTACAATATGCCAGCAAGACTCTGAGAAAAAAAATCAAGAGGCACATATAAGGCACTTGAGAAAAAATGGGCTGCATGTTCAAGTAGACACAAGAAAGCCATTTCTACACAAAGTATCTTGCTTACAATATGCCAGCAAGACTCTGAGAAAAAAAATCAAGAGGCACATATAAGGCACTTGAGAAAAAATGGGCTGCATGTTCAAGTAGACACAAGAAAGCCATTTCTACACAAAGTATCTTGCTTACAATATGCCAAACAGCATGCAAATAAGCCTCAAAACTTCTGGAACAAAGTCATTAGGAGTGATGAGACCAACACTGAACTTTTTGGCGACAACCATAAATGTTACATTTGGAGAGAAGTCAACAAGGCCTATGATGAAAGGTCCACTATTCCTACTGTGAAACACAGAGGTGGATAAATTGGTTTTGGTCAAAATTGATGGAAGGATGAGTGCAACATGTTATCGGAAAATACTGGAGGTAAATTGGCATTCATCAGCACAGAAGCTGCACATGAGACGTACTTTCCAACATGACAATGACCTAAAACACAAGGCCAAGTCGACCTGCCATTGGCTACAGCAGAATAAAATGAAGGTTCTGGGGTGGCCATCTCAGTCTCCTGACCTCGATATCATTGAGCCACTGAGGAGATCCCAAATCTGCAGTCCATGCAAGACAGCCCAAGAATTTACAGGACCCTGAGGCTTTTTGCCTAGACGAATGGGCAGTTTTACCTTCTGAGGTAACAAAGACCCTTATCCTCAACTACTACAAAAGACTTCAAGTTGTTTTAGGGGGAAATACAAGGTATTAAGAACTTGGGTATGCAAACTTTTGATCAGGCTCATTTTGGTACTTTCTGTTGTCATTATAATTTGAAAAGAGTGAACTAATGTTTTTGGTAAATGTTTTCACCCAACCACTAACCATGAGTGACAGAAAGGTTTTTGTGATATCATTCATATTCTCTGAGAACAGGCCAAAAAATCATTCATTCTGCTGGGGTATGTAAACTTTTGAGCACAACTGTATATTTAGCAGTATGAAATCTTAACATTGAGTTTGAGCACCAAAGATTGTTACTTCATATCCATGTTTTTAAATGTATATAGCAGAATACCCAAATATGGCCGAGTTCCTCTCAAATTTGTTGTCCTACTTCATAACTGCAAATGCAATATTGAAAGACACATTCCCATCTTCAGGAGCTGATCAGTCAGAGTGGGGTTGCCGAATGAGCTGGACCTGAAATGCTTCCATGAGGAGACTGAGCTGTTTAGCTTTAATACTGCAATGCTTGTAAACATCAGCCCATCAGATCATGTTCCATGTAAACACTTGACCCTGAAATCTTCATCTTGGAAAATTTCAATCAGAATAACAGAAAATCTGCAGCTCGAGAAATGCTAGTAATGCTGTTGCTGCAGCAGAGTGTGACATGTGACTTAGGAAGGAGCCTGCTCTATGTATGTGCAATGTATTTTTCTTCTGTTTTTGTATCTCTTGACAGTGTAAATCTTCAAATGTAAATCTGTTTACGTCAGTAGACTGCATCTGAGAAACCTTTTGCATATTCAGTATTTAACCTCCATGCCCCTTAGCGTGTAGATCATTCTCAATATGTCCCTTAGCCCCACAATTATGGGAGAATCATTAATATTTCCTTAAAGTAATCCAAATCTCTGAGTCCCGCAAAGGAAAAAAGGAATACTTTAAAACTTCACTTCAACATCAGAAGTGTTTATTCTCTATAAGTCTGAAAGGTGAACATAGAAGAAAGCTGTGTGAAGTATTTTAGATTTAACATGTGAAAAATACACTCTATTATACACACACACTGTTCACCCCTGCTTTCTTTGGCACCTTAAATTCACACACAACCACGACACACAACTACAAAGTCCATCTCAAGTTACCATCTGACTACTTTGAGCTACGTGAGCAATAAAACAGCACAGAGAGACCTTCATTCTACCTGCTCTGACCCAGAACCATTTTACTGACACTGCTCCAAACATCGGAAACCCTGGTGTGCATCGCAGTAAATCCAGTTCTGTGGCTCTGCCCCTAGAAAGAGACAGGGCACTAAAACTCAGATCCACATAGGTTAGGCTAATGCCTGCTCAGAATGAGACTGAGCTCAGCTCTGGTTTGAGGGATTTATGAGGGACCCTGACGTGAATGTAAAACACTAAGAGAAGCCCACAGCTCTTCTCAGCTTTCAGCAGCACTTTGAGCCCAGCTGCAGACATGGCTCCATGACTCTATGGACTTATCTCACTTCCCATGTGCAAACACACTTCTCCATGTTTTCTCGACTTTGAAGGATCCCTAATGGTGATGTCAGTGAATAGATGTAATCCCTAAACCCTAAACCGTTACAGCTGTGTGCGTTTTTACACAGAAAGTAGCACAGAGTGTGATAGTTTGTCCCGATATGTAGGCAAGTTAACTACCAGAAACCACAGCTTTTACCTAAAAAAAACTCACTTTTATACTTAAGTTTCATAATAAATACACCAGAAATTTACACCTAGCCAGAAAACTGCACCAAATAAATAAAGGTAATAATTATTTTGCAGTTTTGGATTGCTAATTATCATAGTTTAATGTGTGATAGTAAACTGTAGTTTTGATGTAAACATGGAATTTGTTCTGCTGTTCATAATTGAAAACCCCCCTTTATAAGGTTAGTCAACTACAAATGTAGGTTTTGAATGGCTCCTGATCTGAAGCTCGAATGTCAGGCTGTCTTGCCCCGCCCTACCTTTCTGAGCTTCTGCAACCATACGGACCCACCTGCTTCTCAGGTCAGCTGATCAGCCAATCAGCTGCTCCTGAAGGTCCCTCAGACAGAGCAAAAGGTCAGAGGGGACAGTGTGTTTGTTGTTGTGGCTCCTAAACTATGGAATGACTTGCCCCAGCATGTTAAACAGGCCCCTTCTTCAGACCCATCTCTTTTCCCTGATCTTTGATTCACAGTACTCAATCTTATTTACTAATCTTGTTTTATTGTTTCATTTCTATCATTTAACTATTTGATTATTTTAACATACCTATTTTATTTTCATTTTACTTGTGTTTTGTGTCTTTTAAATTGATAATGTATTTCTTCTGGTAGTGAGAATAGTAGTTTTTACCTCATAAGAGCTGTTATGTGTTTTCTTTTGCCTTGTAAAGCACCTTGGTCAACCTTGGTTGTTTTAAAGTGCTTGACAAATAAAGATGTATTGGATTGTATTGGATTGGAACTACTCTCCGTATTGAGCTCCACACTGTTAAGTCCAAGTAGTTGACTTTACTTAAAAAAAGTGGAAACCAATTGCCTTAAAAAAAACTAAGTAAGTGAGACTTTATGACCTTGGTAAAATCTAACAGATTTCTGTGTATAGGAATGACTTTAGATTATTATTATTATTATTTTTTTTTTTGGGCTCCTTCTGGTTAAGTTTTGGCAACTGAATCACTCAATATACTGTACACAACTTGAAAATTCACCATATCAAATTACCCGCAAACACATTTTTTATATCACATTATTTCACTGATATCTTAGACAGCCAGTCTACGCTATGGAGTGTAAAAAGCCAGTCTACACCATCTAGCATAGCATAGCATAGACAGCTAGTCTATGCCATAGAGCGTAGACAGCCAATCCATGCGCATCACAGACAGCCAGTCTTCACCATTGATCGCAGACAGCTGGTCTAAGCCGTGTCAGTGTAGACAGCCACTGCTGCACATGTGAAACTTCAATATACAGCATGATCTTTTTCATGTCCACTATTTCCCTCTCACTCTTTATTACGATAACTGTTCGGATTTCCTTTATCTACTTCTAGCTGTTCAATCAGCTTTCTTTTGTAATACTGGAACCTGTTGGACGGTAGTGTGAGCTGGGAAATTGGCAGCTCCAGCCTTTGAAGTGACGCAATTAATTCAAGCAGGCTACACTCAAAACAACGGCTTTCTTCATTATTTAAATAACTGTTACTTCAGAAAAACTAGCAAGAACTGCAGATTTTAATACCCTGTGAAGGGCAATTATAATTTTTGAGTCAAGAAAACTGCTGGGCTCTAAACTGACTCCTTCATTATGTCTATTAGTGACTGTTAGACAAGTGCACCTCTTAGAAATGCTGTTTCTTTTTCCTTGAAGACATATTTGATGCTTTATTTCTACATTATCAAAAAGACTAATCTAGGCTGCATTCACATTGACTCTTTTTATGTTTCAGCAGCCGTTAAAACCACGACAAGACAGAAGATTTCCCGTTTGAACTGTAACTCTTAACACTGTTTGCTCTGTAATGCTGTGAGCCTGTCAGAATTCGGAAGAACTTGAGTCCATGGTAGAGTATCATGTCTGACAACTGACCAAAGAACAACCAGGCTTTTTTTCCACTTTGGTGTTTAACCATGTGGTCCATAGCGTGACTGCAGCGGACAGATGCCTAAAAGTCATTTTGCAAACAGGTACAAGCCTCTCATTAGATAATTACTGCCTAAGCGATAATCTTTCAGCTGGCAACAAGTTATTTAACCAAAGCTGATACAATGAGTAACTTCTCATTTCTTGAACAACCATGGAGAAAGATGCATCCTATGGTCATGGAAAAGATGTTAGTCTGTTAAGAAGGGGGAAATTTGGTTGGGAAAAAATTCTGAATGAGCTTGATTGGTGATCACTTCACTATCAATTGTGTTTATAGAAAAAGTAAGGGTATTTCCACAAACACAATGTGAAGGGAACTAAAGGGACTGGGATTTAACAGCTGTGTAGCGAATCCTTTTTATAATTAGTGGTTCCGATTTTCACCTTTCGGGTTTTCTTGTCGGATGGTGTTCCGTCGCATGACCGGGGAGAGGAGAAGTTGTAGATGTGGTTACTGGTTGGTGAGGGGGCTGTTACGGCGGCGAAGTAGTGTCGACTACTGGAGACGTAGTGGTAGGTAGTTCTCTGGAAACTATTTTAGTTTTGGTCCCTGGAAAGTGCCCTCCAAGACACGTCCACATACTACAAAAAGAACCACCTAAAACCCAACCTATCAAAAACCCAGCTATGCAGCTTCCACCTGAAAATATTGAGAGGCAGGAAGAGAACTGAACGTCTCATGGAATGGGCACAAACTACTGAACCATCCCCAACCTTTGTACCTTGGAATCACACTAGACAAGACGCTCTCATTCAAAACCCACCTTCAGAAAACCAAAGCCAAGGTCAACACCTGCAATGATATTCTGTGCAAACTGGTCAACTCAAGGTGGGGCGCTGATCCACCAACCATCCGTACAACAGCCCTAGCCCTGTGTATCTCCACAGCTGAGTATGCATGCTCAAGCTGGAGCCGCTCCCACCACACCAAACTGGTAGAGACGGCCCTCAACAACACCTGCCGCATCATCACCAGCTGCTTAAAGACAACACCAGTCCCATGCCCCTATGCCCCCCCCACCCCACATCAGACACTCCACTGTCGCCCAAGATGAGCAGAGAGCACAGGAGTCTGATATGAGGCACCCCCGTACGGACACACAGCACCCCCATCCAGACTGAAATCTAGAGCCAGTTTTCTGCATACAGTACCCCCTCTTCGGTCCACCAAGGAATCAGCATGGACCAACATGTGGAGGGTTGAACAGCACTGACTCAACACCTGAGCCCAAGAATGGAAGGAGAGAGGAATAACACCAACTGAATGCGTCGCCAACGGACACAACATTCCATGGCCGACCTGAAAGACCCTCAATAGACTGTGGGTAGAGCAGGGGAGGTGCAAAGCACTGTTGAAGTCATGGAATTACCTCACGGAGGACATGTGTGGCTGTGGAGCAGTATGGACAATGCCCCACCTGCTGGAATGTGACAACGCCCCCCAGTGCAGCCCCCCAGACCTGGCTGAGCCAATTCCGATTTCTGCGTCAGACACTGGCAGAACGACGTATTAGATTGCAAGAGACTCGAAGAAGAAGAAATAAGGCTAACAGAAAAAAGATTAACAGTGTCCTAAGGAGCATAAAGTTTTGACTCTGGAGGAATGGAACAAGGTCATGTGCTCTGATGAGTACAGATTTATACTGTTCCAGAGTATTGGGTGCACCAGGGCAAGAAGAGATGCAGATAAAGTGATGCACTTTAGTGTCTAACCCCTGCTAGTTGTAAGAGGTATTACTGTGGGATGAACCGTCAGACAGTCACTGCTTAGCAATTAGTTCTTTGTCATTCTTGAAGTCTGTTTGTGTGCTACTCCATCTGTGGGTGTTTACCTGAATCCAAGCTCCTGTTTTAGGCTCTCAACTCAACGGTAACATCAGGTTTCATAAGGCTATGTTTGTTCATAGATGATTTTAAAAAATGGCTGGCTTTATAATGCTGATGTGTTGCTTATAAAAGAATCATGAAAACCTCTGAGAAGTGTTTTTTCTTTGTTTTTCTTTTCTGTTTTTCTTTTCAGGGTGTGGTGCTAGTAGAGCTAGAAGTGTATCAAACTCGTCCACTAACATCCTGAAACACACCTGGAAGCCTTCAGGAATGTGACCCCCCCCACGCACACACACACACACACACACACACACACACACACACACACACACACACACACACACACACANTTTTTTTTTTTTTTTTTTCTTTTTTCAGATTATGGATTTGAAAAATGCACCCCAAAATACCAGACTCTGTGCAAAGGCCTTAGCAGTGGTTCATTCAAGGCCAGTCACATAGGGATATGAAAGACACAACAAATAAGACAAATTAATTCTCTTCGATCCATTTCAATTCAGACACAACAGAATAGACTAGCGTTGATAAAGTGAGAGAATTCATATACTCACAGTCAGCAGTTGGACCAGCTGAATGTTTTAACAAATCTATTGCTAATAATGTGCTGATTCTTAACCTTTGTTTTACTGCAGAAACTGAGTTCTGGAAGGCCTTATAGGAGCATTACAGTGCAGCAAACACAAGAGTATATTTTCCGGAGTTCAGGGCGGCACAGGGAGTCTGCTACAGAGCTTTGCAGCCTCACAGCATGATTTCACCCCACTGGGCCACAGCAACAGTTGAAAGCACAAACTTAAACAAACTTTTGCAGAACCCTGTAGAGGCAGAGCAGAACTTTTCCTCCAACCACAGCACATTAAAGCTGCACAGTGCTGCATGCTGATCTTGACTTCCCCTACTGCTGCTCTTAGATGACCAAGCCTGTGCTTATTTCAATATGTAATATTTATGCATTGCAGTGCATGTGTGTACAGGACTCTGACAGGTTGCATATACTGTTTGACTAGAATGAAGAGAAACTTAAAAAGTGACTCCCGGAACCTCCCTCCAATATGTCGAGAACGATACACTAACCGTTCTCGACAAAGACGACATTAGAGTAACGTACCAACTGACCGAGTTACACACCTCAGTTTGTCTTCTTCCGGAAACTCTACGGTCCTCTCAGGGTCCTGACGTACCCGTCTCTGGTCCCGACAGGAAAGACACTAAAGGAGGAGATCACTGGACAACAATGCTTGAGCCTGACTCACTCAGCCGGAGTCTCAGGTCCACACCTACGGGCGGGTCTCTCTTTCTCCCAACCCCTACCACGAACACATAAGTCACATGGGGTTTATGTCTGAGAGTGTACTCCTACGTGTCGACTTGTCTACCACTTTTTTAAATCGTGGGATGTTACGTGAGCGTCGAAGGTCGAAAAATCTCTCAAAACTAAGGAGTACACAAGCATGTTGCAGTTTAAGGTTGTTGGATTTAGGGAACACATATTTGATGATCAGTTACATTTGAGGATTACTCTACCACCAGAGTTCTGACCCTGCTCAACCAACAAATCTGTGGAAAAACTTCTGAAACTCAAACCAAACAGATTTCCTTGGTGACAAATATATGTTTCAGCTAGAGATAACATCAAAACTCTAAAAAAAACAGAATATGTTTTATGTGCTTTGGTCTCATCAAGGTTAGGAGGGTAAGATGAGACACTTAAAGCCTGATGCAAAATAAGATGTCCCAACTCTGTCTGGTCTTGAAGAACAAAATCTATACTCGCAGGTTTGTTAAAGTTGTGCAGGTTGTATGCATCTGTATTGAGAACATGATTCGGTAGGTCATTGCAAATTTCTGAACAGCAGTGTATTATTTTTTCAACATGGACTGTTGCTCAGTAGACCAGACCTGTACTCATGGTGTGTGTTAGTTTTCCTGTGTTTTAGTGTTCTTAAATATAGATTATTAGACGTGTGGAGAGTCAGAGCTTTTTTTCCAGTAGTTTTTCTGTAAATCCAGAGATCCAGAGGAGTGAGGATGAGAACAAGTTTATTTCTTTGAGAGCTAACAGAATGTGCACATTATAATAATGTTAGCAGCAAAATATAAGGTGAATAATGTTGTTGTTTTTTGTTTTTTTTTAAAGACAGCAGAATTAAAGGAAGATTGCGGCGCTTTTGTTGTTTTTCAGGAGTATCCCTTGCGGCTGATTAAAAGCACTTAAACATCCATTTTGAATGTCTGAGACAATGTAACGGTGATGGTACGCAATCAAAGCAGTTTTATCCTCGTGATTAAGTCAAAGGCCCAATTCCAATTCCTTTCTTAACCCTCAATCTTAACCCTCAAGCTCAACCCTCAATCTTAGTAGCCCTCAAAACCAAGTGTTAAGGGCTATCTTGTGACTTAGAAATGGGACACCCCTTAAATGCAAGTGAAATTGTTGTGGACTGTCTGTCAGTTATTCCTTCGGTTAGCGTGATCAAAAAAATATCTGTATAAATAACACAACCACGGACATATTCAGCTGTCACAGCAAACCATAGTTTATTGAAAGGTAAACACCAGCTATAACTATCGTTACATAACTCTGCGGCTACAGGAGATGACATTAGCCCGGTCATCTTATACCATTATCGGCACAAGCATGTTATATAGGCTGTTATCTTGATAAAACAATTACATTACCACGGAGAAAAAAAACCCATTTTGTAACGTTAACTAACTTAAACAATAGCAACATGGCTTGTCCACACCGGACGCTATTGACAAAAGATCGTAAAATAAAAATAAATGTTCTGCAACAACGAGGTAAATAATCCATAAAATGGGTCTAAACTAAGATAATACAATGGTTTTCGTAATATTTATATCTCCATTAACAAAGAAAATACTATATTTGTAGCTCGCCTTCTCTGCCGCTTTGGACGCCATGTTTATTTACCGACAATACGCAATGCATTCTGGGTAGCCCTTAATCCAAAGGGTGGTGTCGGAGAATCTCAGTATTGAGGGAGATACAGCCTCAGTCTAACCCCTCAACCTTAACATTCTGAGAATCGGGACAGCACTTACACTTCGCGAGAGCGCGCATTTTGAGATTGAGGGTTAAGATTGAGGGTTAAGACAGGAATTGGAATTCACCCAAAGATTACAATATATCTAAACTCAGTCCTGAACCATCATTTTTATTACAAGAACACAGAAGGTTGTGTTCTCAGACAGCATTTCTGCTGTGCAGCTGTTACTCAGTACACATGAGTGGGTTTTCCATATATGATTTTAACTGTATCTGTATTTTTCATTTCCTCCACCTAAATCTCTAACTCCAGGGTTTCAAACATCATTTTTCGTTCACAGCCACTCTACTCTCTCGAACTCTTCATGGATACAGACAGTAGCACACGCTACATCCTCATTCAAATATGACAGTCTGCATCTGTGATCAACTATGCACGCTGTCTCAGTTGGTCATTCGTAACAAGCCCACTTTAAGCGCGCAATTTGGCGCTGGGTGTTTGGAATCTTAGTTGATTAGGCCCCAAGAGTGCTCTGATGTTCAAAAGCTATGAGGAAAAAGCTCACAGAACACCAGAGTGGAAGCAGAATGAAGACAGTGACATGGTCGATGGAGCTATGGGACAGAGAGTTTTGTTGAGTTTGCCCAGGCCCCCACAAATGTCCAATATCATCAGCTTGATTACGATTATTGATTTGTTACCCTTTCGTTATTTGCCATGTCTGCTGTTTCAGTCATGCAACAATTTAACATTTCTTAATCTGACAGAGAGACCCCGTTAGAGACAAAAAAGAACTGTTCGTTTGACTTTTGCATGTACAAATAATTGTCAGTTTGTGACGTACACGCAACTTATCTTTTGTCAGTGTAGATTCATTTATATTTATGATGAAGAGGAAATATACTGGGATCTTGAAGCCTTCTGCTGACACTCTGCAGTGAGTCAGGTATGGATCTCAGCCTGGGGGCGCAGGATAGAAATGGGATTTCCGCTTAAATTGCCGTGGGTACTGAGTCGTGCCTGATTGAGAGGCTCTTCAGCGGCTGAGCAAAGAGCCTTTTTACGGCACTGATCCTCAGTGATGACATGTCAACCTGAGCCTGGATGGATCACCTGTGTCTCGTCACTGTCCTATAACAGTACACATTCAGGGCCATTTAGGGCCAGTCAGGGTCCCAAACTCTGTACAATGAAAACATTTTTAAAATAAGAAATCAAAGAAATCCAAAATAAAGCTCAGTTGAAATATGTTCTGTGTTAGATTTACTTCCTCATATACCCACTTATCTTAACTTTCATTATGCAGAGCTTGCATTACCTCGTGCTAATATATACCAGAGTAGGTCCCTGTACGGATACTTAGCTTTAATATTCCATCCCTTGAGTTTGGGCTCCGAGCATTTATGAACATATGACCCCACTGGATCCCAGATCAGGGCTCCTTTGACCGTTCATCCAACAACAACAACAGCAACAAAAAGACAACCTGCAGGCTCTTTGGCTGCTGGATTTTATTTCACATCTTTAGTGTGAGATGAGTCTGAAGTTTGTTTTCAAGTCTTACTGTTCTGAGAATAGAAATCAGAGGGTTTCAAAGTTATTTAAAAAAACAGAGCATTAAGGTTGAGGTTCATGATGTATTTTTATTACGTTTATGTCCAGTCTGTGATGTAGCACATACTAATGAGATCTGATTGGTATTGCTTTTATTTGATAAACCCAAAGCTGCTGAGACCGAATTCATTTTATCTTGAAGTCACACAGATTGGTTGGCACAACCACCTTCATCAGGGCAGTATTTGCAGACATGATTGTTTTACCACAGTAAAAATGTGGAGGTGAGCTCAGCTGTGTTTATTGGACCTGAGATGAGTTGACATGACTTCGGCCCATGGCTGACACAGCGTTCCCTCAAACTGACACCTTGTTGAAGTAAATAGACTTGCTTCCTCTTTAACTAATTCAGAAGGAACAAGTACTCTTCACAAGCGAAACCCGGGAATAGAGAATTCAACTGAGGGAACATTTTTTTTGAACAAAAGGATTCGGTAAATGGAGTAATCTCAACAGAGATGCTTAAGAGACCAGATTGAGTAAGGTAATCAAAAGGAAAATTAAAGCTACTTTGTTGAATAAATATGTGGAATTATGTCAGTGAGATGCTTTGTTCTTAGCAACGCTGTTGTGACATTTTGTTTTTCTTTTTTAGGGTAATATACTTTGTATATGCCTGATGTGAAATGAATTAAGGTGGACCTAGGGAGGAGCTGCCAGTGACTCTTGTTTGCTAACAGTAAATTCATTTTTTTATACAAACATATTTTAATTTTGTGTAAATAAGTGTTTTTGGTTCGTTTTGATAATGATTTGTGACAGAGGGACATGAAGTGTGTGATTAGTCTTCTTTCTGCTCTTTTTTATTCAAAATTTGAATTTTCATGTTTGTCGGTTTTATCTTAATATCCGGGGGTTGTGCTGTAAAGAACTAAAAAGCAGATAAGAAATAAGAAATATATGTGGGCTGTTGATTCCACAAATCTTTGAAATTTAGACCTGGATTCAAAATGGAACAGGTTCTTGGTACCTAAGCATGCCAGACGTTATATGACTGGCATGCAGAGGCAGACAGTCCTTTTTCTGTCTTTTGCAATAATGGTAAAAATACACTGGTTCCAACTGCCATAATTCTGGATTAGATAGGTTTCCACTCAAGTCAGTATGTCAGCTCACACTAGATCTGTTACATTGCGGTCAGGTTGCAAGTGATACACAGCAATCCTACTTTTGGATGCCAGAGCTGTGACATGTTAATTCAGCGAAGTGAAGATCAAATGGGACAGGATAGTGCCCTGAAACCACCTTAAAAGAGCCTTTGATTTTCGAAGTAAAACTAAGTGTCACGATTAGATTGTATTTACATTGACTACGACAACAAATATATGAGTGGAGAAATGTCAGAAGTCAACAGGTTTGAGGTTGTACAGCACAATAAGGAAAGATTTCTCAATGGAGTGGGAAGCGCCCAAACTCCTCGGTCTGTGACTCCAGCTGTCTGTCAGTGATGCAGCTTGTCAGACTGAACACAGCAGGTGTGAGTTGACCAAAGTAGTCAACAGGCAAAGGAGTGGAACCAGACCTCAGATGTATCTGGTGTATTTCAGGGGTAATGGTTTCCCACATTCAGAGACGTGGTGCTTCTGCTTTGTGCTGAAGAGAATCACTCCAAGCATCCAAATGTGATTTCCTGATGACATGTTTCCTTAAAGGGGTGTCGATTGCATGAATTGAAGATCATGTTGTTTTTTTTCCTGTTTGTTTGAGCTTGAATCAGGGGTAAAATGAGAGCTCTTCAGTCAGTGATCTTCACTGCTCTGTAAGTAGGAAGTAGAAACCAAAAGTTGTCTAGTCTCTACAGCAGAGCGACACTCTGATCAGATCTGTGAGTGAAGCTCTGCCCTGAGCATTAGTGAGGATGGCAACGGGTGTAATACCACCAATCAGCAGGCAGACAGGCTGCACAGCACACACTGGGCCACTGGCATCGCAGTCCACTGTCTGACCTTCTGCACATCATCACTTGGCCATTAACCAGGCTGAGGGGAGGGGAAAAGCAGTGTTTTAACAGCCACTTAGTGAGAGTGCACAGTGGAGCCAGGCATGCTATGTAAACACATTTATCCCGAGAAGTGTTGGCGTGTGTATGCTTAAATCTGTTTGCTCATTTTTTCGCTTAAGTGCATCAACACTTCACCGCAGCATTCGGCTATCACTCAGACTGATCACTGTGTTTTAGATCAGCAGCTTCCTCAATACTGGGGTAGAAATTCTGAGATATCCTCTGCTTTTCCTTTTGCCATGTTTTCACAATAACTTGGTAAAGTAGTGCCCGATATGGACTCTGTTGGAAAGATGTATGTTTAATGAGAACAGCAAACATATCTGGTGATAAGTGTGTACCCAAGCAGCCTGGCAGAGTGATAGACGATCTGTTTTGGAGAGATGGCAGCCTGAATAATGCAGGCGTTTGTTCGTCTCAATGAAAAGGAGTTGGCACTGGGGAACTCTGCTGGCAGA